>RHLP01000183.1:0-15315 GCA_003719405.1 Aspergillus incahuasiensis | reverse complement strand
CAGTAATCGTTTCGTGGACTTCGGTTTCAAATACATTGAGGAAGCACTCGCGACATAGCTTGTGGCGGTTCTTCGGACGGATGATGACCGCTCTTTGCTTTTCGCAGTTGATACACAGGGATGGGGCCATGGTGTTTTCTAATTTGAGGTGATCGGATTGCGGGGAGGAGGGGAAAATCCATTTTTTGCGGTCTTTGGGGGTTTCGATAAGGCCGATAACGATGCTTAGTCATTATTTATTTTGCTTGGTTTGCATGTAGGGGGACAGACTCCCACCGAGAAGTTGATTAAAAGTAATAGAGATCTAGATACATGATACAATAATGATGAATCGTAAGTCTTTTATCCAATCGTAAGACAGCCTCTTAGATCTTGCCCTTGAAGAGGTTGGCGATCATCTCCCGCCCAGTGATGCGCGAAGTAGCCCACAAAGTCGGGAAGTCCAGGGTGCTCGAGAAGGTATCGGCGTATCCGAAGAAGAGCATGGGAGGGATCCAGCCGCGAGCGTACTCGAGAGCGAAGCACTTGGAGTCCATCTTGTACTGCTTGACCTCGCCGCGGCGGAGGTGGTGGACGGATCCGGCAGGGTAGACCTCGGGCTCGTATTCACCGGGGACGTAGGCGAGCTGAGTACCGGTGAGAATGTTGAAGTAGTCGTCGGCGGTATGGCGGCCAGTGTGACCTTCAGTTCCGATGGCGGTTCCTGGGTATTGTTAGCTGTCTCTCCCATTCAGCTGTTTTACGGAGTGCCTGAAAAGGGGAGTTGACGAAGGGGGCGCAAACGTACCGAAGATGATGAGGTACTCAGTGATACCTATGGCATAGCGCATTAGTATAGCTTTCAAGAAGCAATATAAAGGCAGAGGGAGTTCATACTGGCGTGGATAATGTACATGGCGCCCATTGCGCCGCCGGCATTGTTGAAGACCCATTCCTGCTCAAAGTTCAGGTTTGTGGCGCCGACCTTCTCTTCAAGCTCGGAGACGATGTATTTGACAATAGCGCCGGTGTCCTCGCCGTGGGCGGCAATCGCGCGCTGCGACAGGTCGTGCAGGTGGTGGTGGTCGAAGATGTAGAACTGCTCCAGGCGGGCGTCGAGGAACTTGTAGACCCCTGTGAACAGCGCCAGGAGGGCGATTGCGAAGCTGAGACAGCGCATTGTGGCGAAATTACGATGATTGAGAATGCGCAAATAGAGAGAATGCAATCGGCGAGTCGGAGGGAGGATCAAAGAGGAGGGCAGGGGTTTTGTGAAGAAGTTGGGGATTGTTTGTCTCCGGGGAGGCCGTGACCTGATTTTTTTCTGTGCTTGCCGGAGACTTGGCGGCGATCAGCAACCAACACCCCCTTGCTCTATGCGCAGCTTGCAGCAATACGCCGTATCAATAATGGTGTTGCACTGAAGACTGACATCTTGGACCTGCCAAATGTCAAGCTTCTCAGAAGGAAAGACCTGCTGGTGGTACTCCAAGCTGCAAACTGGCTCATGGTTGCCTTTGAGCCTTGGGGACAGCTCCATCACGGACCCAGGGCCTGACAGTCTGACTCCGCCTGAGGGATCCATTTCCCCATGTACTCGAATCCCGTGGAGATGCCCCCTGATGCAGAGTAAGCGGCTTAGAGATTATTGCAATTTCATCGATCATTCATCTGGCTTGCCAACCAGCTTCTATGAAGGTGTGAGATGGGATACTCGTGGCCATGTCTCAAGAAGCCATGCCGGTCATTCCAAGCCCTATGCACTGCGACGCGTCCTGGACTGCGGATTTGGCTCGAATTCGATCATGCCTCACTCTCAGCCGTGGGAGATTGAAAGGAGCAAGTCCTGGTGTTTCAACTGCATCTACGGTGTTTGACTTGCGATAGGTGTAACTGCCTACTGCATACAGAGTCGTCCCCAGCGCAGCAACGTCAACCTGCTCTAGCTCCATTTCGCGGAGTATCCCGTAAGCTGTACTCCGTATCACTGCCCATTCCCCGCGGTCTTTTACCCCACAGACGCCTTGGCCCGTTGGCGATCTGGTATACCGTATGGGAACCGCCCGCCTGGCCTCAAGACTATGACAAGCTCGCCGTCTTTTGCACTCGTACGCTGCAGATAGAAATGGCCTCATGAACAGCTATCCTGCACCCCGCTCTCGCTCGTCTGGATCGGCGAGGTGACAATCCAAATCTCAGCCTCTTGACATGTCAGCATAGATAATTTTGTTGGGAAGGGGGGAGGGAGTATGCGGGCTTATTGACTAGGGTAGATGCTTGCAGAGACACGACACCGGTGAGAGCATGAGATTGCCAATCGATATCCATTTTACTCTGGGCAACTACACGGTGCTGTTCTACTTTTGTCTGCACAGCATAGACCACAGGAGTACAGCAGAGCAGAGCACCGCCCAGAACAAAACATTGGGGGCTAAAACTAGGGCAGAAATGCAGTTCTCCAATCAACCCCGCTGGATCCAGATCTACAGACAATAGTGGGGTATATCGATGAGATCTGCCATCCGAATGTGTATAAAATCAGCGCTCGGCTGCCTGAAAAATGCGCAGCAGTCACAGTTTCACTGCAAGCTATCCTGCTAAGGGCTTCGCCTTGGTCGATCTTCCACTAGGCACTTGGAGGCCGTCAGCGGTGAGGAATAGCTTCTACCTAAACTCCAGTCTGATGGACTAACAACTACTATTATTGGCTTGCCTGCGATGTTTGCGAGACCCATCGAGTTATAGATAGATCATTCCCGGGGCCATCGGGGCATACACCCCAAAACAAACATTGACAAGGCTGAGGGAAAGGATATAAGAAGCCCTCTGCCACCCCGAGTTCCTACCTACTACCAGACTCAACTCGACCGATCTCAAAGAGAAAAGCAACTTGTCTACCAAACCAACAAAAGCCGTCGCTGTTTTCCACAATGAAGTTCATCATCTCCCTCCTTTCGCTGTCAACCCTCGCCTTCGGGTACGTTCAGATCGGCAGCACCTGCTCCGGCGCGGGATACGACTGCTCAACAGACTACAATGTCGCCGTGTGCAATGGCAACCGCTGGCAGCTTGCAGCAGATTGCGGTGAAGGCGGTTTCTGCATCTGGCCTGCTGGTAACCCGTCGCCCTCTTGTGCCACAAACAACTAGAACCACCGGCGCATCAAGGTAAGCTCGGTTATGCTTCGCTTGAAGAAGAAGAAGACGAAGAAGGAGCTGACTGTGGTTTCTGACCAAGCTTGTTATGTGGTTTTCTGTTGACGTGTTGGCCACATATACTTTGAGGATAGGAGAATGTTGTTGGTTAAAATATGGTGATCGAACTTACTTGGGTAGGAAAAGGAGGCCATCTGAGGGTCCATACTCAACAGTTGAAATGTTTGCTTTACCTGGCCATGAAGTGCGCTCGCTACCTTGTATCACAATGCATATCACAATGCAAGGAGTCCTCGGGCAGATCATGTACTTGACGAGACATCAAAAAATCAAGATCTATACAAAAACCTAGACTTCAAGACATGTATAGAGCCAATAACCCTTTTAGGGTATTTAGGAGCATTATAATGTGTACGTGGACCAAGCACAAAAAAGAATAAGAAACCCCTGGCGAGGCTCGAACTCGCGACCTTGAGATAATCTCCTAATAGAAGTCACACGCCCTACCACTGGGCCACAGGGGCATATGTTTAATACAGCATGTATTTAAACTAAATATTCATGTTGCATGCGTAGCTTCCACAGCGTCAAGTCATGCTGTCTCGGCCAGGGCTGATGACCTTGCTATCTAACCTGTTTGGCATTCCAGGTCCGCATGAAGGATAAAAACAAAACGAGGTTATCGATTACAACAAATCCTGGCATGGACGTGCAATGTTCTGGACAAACTCATTTGTCGATAAACTCCACAACCTGTCAGTGGAAGGCTTGTTTCATGCTGAAGCAGAGGGGCCGACTCGGTCCACCAGCCCACCGGATTCGCACCTCGTTTTGTGCTGAAGTCGAACAAAATTATCAGGCGAACCAGCAGGGCCATTCGTGTACATAATGGAATAAATGTTGACCACAAGAAGATGAGCTCCTTCTCGTTCCCCCGCCGGAGTCTGCAGCAGTGTGAAGAATCCAAGTGCCGCACTGACTCGACACCAGCATCCTTGGGCGTGCCGATCCCCGAGCCTTGTCCCAAAATATTCAGGAACAGTCTCAGTTGACACCCCTTTTGGTATGACAGCGCCTATCAAATGCCTTTAACCGTGGTTGTGACTGGTGGCCATGGCCCTCTTGCCCCGTGGTCCTCGACTTCCCGTCGCCCTGACTCCGCACTTCATTACTTCATCGCTTGGGATTGATGGGAACGAGGGAGCCGAAACCAAACTCCTGAAGAAAACCGGGCCAAAGTGACGACAGAGTCACCAGGTCTGGAGATACTTCCGACTTAATATACCTGCTGCGTTTCAGTCTGCAGCATGGCTAGTGCAGGCTCGAGGGAGATAAATAGCAGGCAGCCCAGGATGAGAACCAAGCTTTTGCTCTGACGACCATACCACAGAATCATTCGTCTTCATAGCCCCCTGACTCCGACAACATGAAGTTGCTTGCTCTTTCTCTGGCCTCTCTGGCCTCGGCCGCTTCGATCCCTTCCTCGAACATGTTCACCCGCCGCTCCGACTTCTGCGGCCAGTGGGACACCGCTACCGAGGGTAACTTCATCCTGTACAACAACCTCTGGGGTGAGGGCAATGCCGACAGCGGTTCGCAATGCACTGGTGTCGATTCGGCCAACGGTGACAGCATCTCCTGGCACACCAGCTGGAGCTGGTCCGGTGGCTCGTCCAGCGTCAAGAGCTTTGCCAACGCCGCCTACCAGTTCACCTCAACCCAGCTGAGCAGCCTCAGCTCGATCCCCTCTACCTGGGACTGGTCGTAAGTTTTCAACCGCCATCGCTGTTGGACTCCCAGAGATACTAATCGCTGGTGACAGATACTCCACCACCGATATCGTGGCCGACGTGGCCTACGACCTCTTCACTAGCTCCAGCGCCGGCGGAGACTCTGAGAACGAGATCATGATCTGGCTGGCTGCCCTGGGCGGTGCAGGACCCATCTCCTCAACCGGCTCTTCGATCGCCACCGTGACCCTCGGCGGCGTCACCTGGGACCTGTATTCCGGCCCCAACGGAAGCATGCAGGTGTACAGCTTCGTCGCCTCGTCCACCACCGAGAGCTTCTCGGCGGACCTGATGGACTTCATCAACTACCTCGTCCAGAACCAAGGCCTGTCGACCAGCCAGTACCTGACGAACGTGCAGGCCGGTACCGAGCCTTTCACGGGCTCTGACGCCACTTTCACTGTATCCTCTTACTCCGTCTCGATCTCATAAAGGTGCTGCCTATGTTAGCCTGTGGCAAGAATAGGAACCACTGCACCTGTGGTGATGAGTGGAGAATTGATGGATGGATGGGGTTGATTGTATCTATAACTGTTTTGTTGATCAATGTATTCGCTATCGTTCAATCCCAGGGTGACACACGGCGCCTAAGGACGTTTGGAGCTTAAAATAATCGAGCTCAAATTAGAAACCTACCGTCCTAAGCGCTTTGCTGGGTCAAGCGACCCAAGTCCGACTCTGACGCAGTCCGGCGGCTACGCAGCGAAAATAGCAGCCTCTTAGATGCGCCTTCAAGTTCCACCAAGCGACCAAGCGAGTGACTCGCGCGCTTGCTAGGCTGTCGACTGTTGCTCTTTACTTAGAAACGCTGAGGCGCCGAGAGTCGCTCATGTTTCTCTAAGCGCCCTGACTGCGTTCCAGCCAAGCGCCGTTAGAAATAATCATCAGGCCATGTCCCTGTGCATTCGAAACGGGACTGCAGACGGTCTAAGCTCCAGCAGTCAGAGTAGGCGTCTATCGCTGGTAAGCTCGGTACTGCGTAGAAGCTATAGAGAATCATGAAGGTGTAGACAGTAGGTAAGAGCTGTATAGTTCGCGATTAAAGCGGCGATATCTCGGCCAGAACCGGCAGTCACGTGTCTGTCAATGAGCTCGAGTAATGAACGATGACCGAACCAAATTCCCATCGCTTCAACGCGAAGAATCCAGATACCGAGCCAGAATGCAAAATGTTGACGTACGCCCTCCATAACCATTAACTCGTGGAGGAGGGAATGCACTCTACCACTTACGCGCCGCGTTTCAGCAACCCCTGCCGGAGGGATTCTAGCTCCTGAGCGGTTCCTTGACAGCTGACAGGGAGGGGTGGATTGAACGCATCATGAGGACTGATCACTAAGGAGCCTGGCACAATTCATCATGGTATCCATTTCTATCTAATCTGAAGCGCAAACCAACATCTAGTTGAACAGGACTAGAATAGCAGCCGCCAGTGCGGAGAGTCGGAGGAGAGAATAGACTATGCGGTGCCTGGGCGCTTACATGCAGCTCCCTCCCGCAGCCGATCGATGCGATCGCTCGAGGCGAGTCAAGCTGAACTCTCCAGCCACAGATGAATCCAGCGAGGTTTCAGAGATAGGCAGTTGATGGGCACGATGGGCAACCATTCCAAGCGCACTCTGGCCAGCAGGACGCTCCCCAGGGGCGTGTCGCAGGTGTTGCAGGTCCAACGCGCAGGAAGGGGATGATTCGCCCTTGATTGCCTTGGGGGTGCATGTTTGGCATCTGATTGAAGGAGCGCTTCTGCCAATCATCCACGATCCTGGGCTCGCGCGCGCCAACTGCTACGATGGCCCTGTAGGTATGGAGACAGGGACTGGACCAGGCATGCAGGTCGCGCGTTTGGGTTGGGCCACTTGAGTTGGCCCTTGCAGTCCAGCCTTTTCGTTCTCGCTGCGACTCCTGACTGTAGCCCTGGGCTTGCAGTGGTTGATACTTATATCAGGAGGGAATCGCACGAGATCTTGGTCATCATTCTGATCGCCATTCCTGAGCTCTCCGGTACAGTCGTCGCTGTCGCTCGCCTTTCCTTTATCATTTGCCTCACGCTCCCTAGGCTCTTTGTCTACTGTCCTATCTACCTACCTATTCATCTATCTAATTATTGCATTGACGGTGTCTCACCCTGCCGGTCTTTGTGTCTCACTGCTCGCTCAAAACAATAGTATTCTCAGTTGACAGGACAACGACTGCATTTTTTATCCTGCTGGCAGGACGACTTCATCCCACATTCTTTACATTGGGGAACATTCAGCAAACTCTCGCCTGGCATCTACGTGTTACCGTCGACTCTTAACTTTCTCGCCTCGCTCCTCGTGTTGACGGCGTCTGTCTTCAACCTTCCTATCCTAACCATCCGAACTCGCACTATCACAACTGCCACAATGGATTTTCACCGAGCAGCTCTGCAAGAGTTCATTGCCCAGCCTGTGTCCCGGGACATGGTTGCTCATCTGGCCCAGCAAGCGGCGCGGGTCATCCGCTGCGAACCCCATGTGACGACCACTGCTTCCACACAACATGCGCATGGTCAAAATACGCCCCCCAGCACTCCGCCGATGGAGGCTGCCGATCAGCAGTACCCCCTGTTGCCATCAATTGAAGCGTTCATCACGTCTCTGGTCACTCGCTCCCAGGTCCAGGTGCCGACGCTGATGACAACCCTGGTCTACCTTGCCCGCCTGCGTTCCCGCCTGCCCCCTGTCGCAAAAGGGATGCGGTGCACCGTCCACCGTATCTTCCTTGCCTCGCTGATTCTGGCGGCCAAGAACCTGAACGACTCCAGCCCTAAGAACAAGCACTGGGCCCGGTACACAGTCGTCAAGGGCTATGAGGGCTTCAGCTTCTCACTGCCAGAGGTCAACCTCATGGAGCGCCAGCTCTTGTTCCTGCTGGACTGGGACACCCGCGTGAATGAGGCAGACCTCTTCCTCCATTTGGAACCCTTCCTCGCTCCCATCCGCCACCGGCTCCAGCAGCAGGAAGCAAAGATGCACCAACCCCGCGAGTGGCATCGCTTTCAGGCATCGGCGGAGCTCCTAGCCTGCCGTCTGCGCCGACAGAAACTAGAGGCTCGCTTAGAAGCCCGCCGCCGCCTCCCTCCAAGCCCCCAATCCTCCGCGTCTCTATCTTCAATGTCATCCTCCTCAAGCCTGCAAAGCGATGCTGCTGCACCCGCACCTGAAACCGAGCGGTATCAGCCATACCCCCCTCGGCGACGGCCCTCGAACCGCAGCCGCCCATCGGTGTCCCCCCCATCCGTCCAGGAAGTCCCAGGTCTCTCACGTACGGAAACAATGCCAACGCTGTGCTCGCGCTCGTCCAGCGTCGCCCCCAGCACAAGAAGCAACACCCCGGCTAGCCTGCGCCCCTCCAGCTCATACAACAGCATGGACCAGGACATCCAGGTGGTCGATGCATCGCATACTCCAGGCCTGAGCGGCAGTGGATACGTTCACCTCCCGTCCGGCACGATGCTTCCCCTCGCGTCGTCGGACGTGGCAAACATGAAAGGAGGCGACGAGAATGGGCTGCAGCAGCCGAGCAAGAAAATGCGAATGAGCGGCCACTCTGGCAGCAGCGGCTTTGTGGCGCGGTTCTTGGCGTCGGCGACGGGATCCTACATGGGCCACCGCATGCGGCCTCGCGTTTAGACCTCGACCTCCGAGTCCGACTCGTCAACCCCTGGCCTCGGCATATTTCTCCAACAAACTCTCCTCATCCACTGACATCCCGTTATCGCCTCGCATGCGCTTCGCTTCGCTTCCTGATGCTGTTTGACTCTGAGCTGGCCTCGACAAACACGCTAAGGGATTTAGCCCTACACCAATCAACACCTAGAACACCGCCTTCTCTATCTAATACCCTGCGCCTATTGCTCAAAATTGGTTTCATATCCAATACCCAGACTATAACAAGATTTCTTTCTGTCGCGTTTCATATGTTGGCTCGACCCTTGCATTGCATTCTAGGCGGCGTTCTCGTGTGCTCATCTCATTTGCTTTGGGTTTTTGGCTGGCTTGGTCGGTGGCTCGGGGGGTTACAAAGTATGCATGATTGATGTATGTAATATGCTATATATGAATGAACTTTAACTTAAGGATGAGAATCTCGATCTGAAATCCTGAAGCAGAACACGGATTGGTAAAGGATGACTCCGAAGTCGGTCGTAGGTAGTAAACGCACCCGGCGATCAGAAATGCGGCGGAATGTCTGCCCAGCCCAGGTGGCGGCCTCGACTTTCAGTTCCCCCTCGCTTTTGCCCCGAGCACTCGGCTTCCGGCACATGAAGATTGGCCTGGATGGACTGGAAGTTTTCGCTTCTAATATCATGACTTTAAACCCCACGGAGTTTCGTCTGGACGGTGCTCGATTGAACCATGGGATCTCACAGCGTTGACAGCCCCGCTGTCGTCATCCCATTCATAAGCACTCCACCAAGACAATCGCTTTCTCCGAGATGAAACACTGAACGCGCAGTGCGCACTCGTACCATTATCCTTACTTATCCTTATCCTGCGTCCGGTCTAGATATCTACTATCAGCAGAGTCCCATCGGACGCATGGCATACATCGACGAGAACGGCCGTCAGGATTCCGCTGGGCTGCAACCTTGAGACTTGACAGAAACTCAACTGTTTTTCGCCACTTCCTATATCATATCTCCGAGTCCCCCGCGTTCGCTTACCTCCGGCCAACTTCAGCTTACTTCGGACCTAGTCTATCCCTACGGAGGTCGAGTCTACAAATAATAACTTTCTCAAACGGTCTCAGTTCGTTATCGCCGCTGCGGAGCCGCTTGTGCCGACTAGCTAGTTACTGCCTACTGGAAGTAGTTATATAAGGCTGACTGACTGACTCACTTTGTTGTCATCGCCTACAGCGCAACTTCGATACGATACCCGTTCTGTGTTAACACGTCCACGTCTTTTTCGCTATGCCTATCACAATCCTCTCAGGAGCGCAGCTCCGCTCCCTTCTCGGCTCGTTGACTCGCGACCAGATCGTCTCAATTCAGCAGAACCTAGCGAATGCGCTGCGTGACTACTCCGTTGGAAACCAGGACTCCGGGTGCGCGGCCACGCTGCAGCCGCGGCGGACAGCTGTAACGAGGCAGTGCGGGCGCACGACGATATTCATGCCGTCTAGCACGCGCAGCGCGATTGGGATAAAGGTTATCTCGCTTCAAGATAAAGAGAGCAAGCCAGGGTGTGAGGTGGAATCGGGAGAGGACTTGAGAGGGATTAAGCGGTTTACAGCAGGTTCGAATGAGGCGGGCAACCGGAGTTCGATGGCTTCGGTCTCGTCGGAGATGAGTGAGATGTCGATTTCGTCGCAGGAGGATGTCGCCGCTGAGAGATCGGGCAGTGCGTCCTCGTCTAGCGGCGAGAGTGACCCGCTGCCTGTGGCGTCTGTGGATAAGAAACCTATCGGGGGAGGGGTATCGCCGACTATGGGGGCGTGGCCTGGAGCTGGATCTAGGGATACTTCGCCCAAGGGGAGCGTTACGTTGTATGATGACGATAGTCTGCCATTCGGTATGATAAACGCGGAGGAACTGACGCCGTTTCGAACGGCGCTGACGACAACGATGATTTTCAACAAGCGCAAGAAGGTGCGCACGCTGGTGGTCTTTGGTGCGGGAAAACAGGCTTACTGGCATATCCGGCTGGCGGTCATCTTACGAAGTGAGGATATCAAGCGGGTGTTCATTGTCAACCGGTCTTTTGAGCGAGCGGCGCGACTTCTCCAAGAGATCTATTCGGCAGAGAATGCCAGCTGGCGGGGGAGTGTCAAGTTTTCCGCTGTCAGTAGCGAGTTTGGGGAGTACAACCGGGTTCTCCATGACGCGATCAACAAGGCAGACGCCATCTTCTGCTGTACGCCGTCGCATGGGCCACTCTTCCCGGCAGAGCTACTCACCTCGCGCGAGGGACGACGAAAGGGTCGCCTGATTAGCGCTATTGGATCATACAAGCCGAACATGACAGAGTTACACCCGGATATCCTTCGGGAGGAGGTCACAGTGTCACCGCCCCATCGCCACTTCCACAAGCATGTCCAGCGCAGTGGGATTGTCGTGGTCGACAGTCTCGATGCGGCGATGAAGGAGGCCGGCGAGCTGATTCAGGCAGAGGTCAAGCCCAACCAGGTAGTGGAAATCGGCGAGCTACTGATGGTGCGGGATGCCGCGAAGGGCTCGAACGCGGCCGATGACGAAAAACACCTGCGCGAATGGGTTGAGCGTGGGAACGTGATATTCAAGGGCGTGGGATTGGGCTTGATGGATTTAGTCACTGGAACCGAGTTGGTCGAGCTTGCGAGGGCCCGAAAGATCGGCACGACAGTGGAGGAATTCTAAGCCAGCTCTGGTCTGTATCTAGGCAGTGGCCATTCACATAATTGATATTTGTTGATATCGCGAGCGTATAGGAGTAATCAACTCTCTGAGGCTGATGATTTGCGGACGCGGCAACGTGACACCGCCCAAAGGAGAAAGGCTGGCATGACATCAAGCATCACCCAACTTATTTTCGCTCCTCCTCCCACTGCAAGCCCAGATAAATACACGGCCATGAGGCCGTCCAGAAGGCTAGTAGGCTCCGCTGAAGTCTCTTTTGCCCTAAACAGCCCCCTGGTGTCTGATTCCTTCCTTGATTGTGCCCGCACGCGATGTTCGCCCACTCCGACTGAGGGGCACCATAAAATCATCCCACTATCGCCTGCAGGTTGACCTAACGACTCACTCGTATGCAGATCGAGCCATCGCCGGCGCTTTTCTTTTTTCTCTTCTACATTACGTTCTACCTCTACTTAAGACTCCTGCGCAGGCCGTGCAACTCTCGTGCTGTACTCTAATAGCATACCTCCATCATGCCCGCACGCTCCACCCAGCTGCCCAACGGTCAGTCCTTCTCCATCACTCCGGTCTTTGGGGGCTTCAACTTCAAGTCCACCAACCCGAATCAGCGCAGCTCGCTTCTACTGCCCGGATGGAACGTTGTCCTTGGGACACGACGTCAGGCCGATGATCTTCCAGAAGGGGACTTGACCGACGATGAGCGCGGCCGAGCACGACAGGTGGAGAAGGAGAAGAAAGGCGCAAACCGGACACAGATCACCCGCTTCACGGGCCCTACATCGTCGAGCGATGAGCTGTACATTTCGTATATCGTCAACCCGCCAGACAGCGATTACAAGCCTGTCATTTCCCCAACTCGGCAGATCGCCATGATGCTGTGGGTCACCTTGTACTGGTACTTCCACGAACGCGAGCCAGACCTCCAGCTGTACACTGCGGCGTCGGCAAACACCCCGGCCGCCGGAAAGCCCAAGGGCGAGTGGCGGGTGAACATCAGACGCGAGGGTATCTTTACGGGCCGCAACGTGCTGCCGAAGCTAGAGCGCATGGGGCTGATTGCTTGCGACGATTCCGCGGTTGGCGCCGATCCAGACGACAGAGATAGCTGGGCGCACATGTTTGTTGGCCGGCGCAGCTTCTGGCAGCTTGATCCTCGATTGTACTTGTTTACGCTGAGCCCGCAGGCCTTTGCGCATTCGATTGGGGGCTCTGGGCCGTTTGGTCGGATTGCCTCTCCGACGAGAGAGAGCCTGTACCTGAATGATCCGAATGCTCGTCCGAAATCCGCAGGCCACGGGTCGGGTCGCTACACGCCCAACGAAGGCCCGTTTGCATCGCATAGCCATCTTCCGACATTCTTCCCGCCCCCGCCGCCTCAGTTCACGTTTACAAATGGTGTGCGGCACCCCATTAGACAGAAGCCGCCGCACCAGGGCGAGGTCTTTTATATCCGCTACATACCGAGCCTGGGCCAGTACCTGTCCTTCCGAGTCCCGTATCTGCCTTCTCAGAGCAATAGACCCTCACACACTGAGCAGTCAAATCCCACCTCCAAAAGCCCCTCGGACCTGGAGTACCTGCACAAGTGGATGAACGAGCCGCGGGTCAGTGCAGCATGGGGCGAGGCAGGTCCGATCTCTCACCAAGAAGAGTTCCTCCGCCAGAATCTCTCCAAGAAACACAGTTTCCCGGTCATTGGATGCTGGGACGGGCAGCCGTTCGGTTACTTTGAGATCTACTGGGTCAAAGAAGACCCCCTGGGATCGTTGATCGGGGGCGCCGATAACTTCGACCGGGGCATCCATGTCCTCGTAGGCGAGCAGGAATTTCGTGGCTCGCATCGGGTTGCGGCGTGGCTGAGCTCACTGGTCCATTTCTGTTGGTTGGCGGATATGCGTACACAGACTGTGATGCTGGAGCCGAGGGTTGATAATACAAAGTATGTCTCCGCATCCCCTATGCTCTTGTTTATGTTTGCGTGCGCAGTTGCTAATTTATCTTCAGGATCATCGGCTATCTTCAGGACTCTGGATTCTATAAGGACGGAGAAGTCACATTCCCCCACAAGCAGTCGGCGCTGATGAAAATCCGCCGTGACTCTTGGGAGTCTCCTTCTATCTAAAGCTCTGGTGCCCAGTTCAAGTCCTTGCATTGCATCTTGGGCTAAGTTTACTGCGGCTTTATGATTATGTTACTTAATGTACATACTGCTGCCCCCTGTTCCTGTGCCTGTGCGTCTAACAGTTTACTCTGCGCTTAGAGATCTTAGCCAGCGAGAATACATACCCTTACTCTGTTGTCACTACGCCCACTATCAAGGACCTCGGCGCCTGAAGGATGAATAATCGACCTCTATACTAAGGTTGTCCCGGGTTAGACAGAATACAGAAATAATAACAGTAGACGCAACAAGCGCGATCGTCCGAGTGACCCAGACGCAACGTTGCATACAAAGCCTCTTCTGCCAACTCTCTGCATTGTCTGTTTCCAACAATGTCTTTCCATCCCTCTCCTTCCTCTCTTCCAACCGCCCCATGCCCGACGGGGCACCGGTAATGATCGCAACCTAGATAATAGGACGTTAGAACCTTGCTGGATGCCTCAAGGATGAACATGATGCTCACCTTATCTCGCAGGGAAATCATGGAGTCAACTGTACAACCATTAGTGATGAGGGATAAACACCCATGGACAGCGATGCCTTGTCCATCTGATATGCAAACAGCGTCAGGTGTGTGTCTCTATGAGGAGCTTTTTGGTAGACTCCAAGAGCGGTGCAGTTGGGTGACAGAGAAGCCTATCCTAGACATGACTGGTCAAGAACTCCTCGCAGAACGATAACCTTGAAGTGAGATCCAATTGCCTGGTCAGTTTGTCCCTGGCGATGGCTGCAGATGACTGGCTGGGGCTAGTGTGACAGTGCTTGGTGGATGCAGCCCGGCGCGTATTTTAGCCAACGGCAGGGCAGGAGGGCGGGCTTCGTGCTTCTGTGTGCTCGCCCACTCCAATCACGCCGTATATTATCCTCAATCACCCCAATTGTCCCTCATGCTCGTCACCCAATCCATATCCGTAAGGGATTTGCGGCCTCATTTTCAATCCCAATCCCTCGACATGCCCCTTCGAGCTCTCGAGCAGTCCTACATAAGCCCATCCCTACTCCACGTCTCGCGCTGACGGCCACCGGCATCAGAATGCTGCCGCTTGTTACTTTCTTTTCCTCTGAGAACCTCGTCCGACGTGAAACCGACATCCTCCTCAATCCTCCGCCGGAGCTAGATGAGCCTCTCCTCGCAGTGCAGATCGGCGGCATCGTAGGAGCATACGTGATCTTCGTTGCCATCATCCTGACTCTGCTTCTCGTTGTCGGCCGTCGCCTGCGCAGAACAGTCCAGTCGTCCAACTACACTCTGCAAGTCGAGATGATGAAGCCCAAGCACCCTCCCATCGCCACGGCTCCCGCGGCCGCAAGATCCAATGCCGCATTCAACTCTGTCGACCCTAGCCCTATCAGCCCGACCACCAAGTCGCACGGGTTTCGGTCGTGGACGAGTCTGACCAAAGGCAATCAGTCGCTTTCTCGCTCCAACAACAATAGCGTGGGCACAATTGACCACGGCTCTGTTGTAGCCGCCGACCGGCGCAGGAACCAGGATCAGATGGAGATGCTCTATGCCGCTGTCATGGAGCACGACGAGCGGCGTGCTGCAACTGCTGCTTCGCCGGTTAGTCCGACGGACGATGTCAGTTTGCAAGAACTCTCGCCCCGGTCTCCGTCGAGTTACCAGAATCCGTTCTCGGACTATGCTGCCAAAGACTATACTGCGAGGATCCCGGAGGAGAAACCACTGCCCCCGATGCCACAGCCACATCCACAGTATCACCACCAGTATCCCGCCCCCGCTGTCACAACCGCTCCACCCCCCGCAAGCCCCGGCGGCCGCTCAACAACATCCCGCCTCTCACGCATCTCAAACCTCTCGCTCTTCCAGTCAAACCGCGAAGCCAACGCCGCTTCCCACTCCCACTC
>RHLP01000181.1:0-52729 GCA_003719405.1 Aspergillus incahuasiensis | reverse complement strand
CCTCCGCAACCCCAGGCATACTGCACATCCACGGCGGCGGCCTCGCAACCGGCAACCGCTTCCTGGGCTTCACGCTGCTCAACTGGGTCGAGGAGCTGGGTGCCGTCGTCGTAACCGCCGAATACCGCCTTGCCCCGGAGCACCCTGCGCCTGCGGCACTGGAAGACAGCTACGCGGCGCTGGCGTACATGGCCGCGCACGCAGAGCAGCTGGGGATCAGCCCGGAGAAGCTTGTTGTCGCGGGCGGGTCGGCGGGCGGGAACCTCGCGGCGGGGGTGGCGCTGCTTGCGCGCGACCGCGGGCTCCTCTCTGCTCCCGGTCCCGGTCTTGCGGCCCAGGTGCTGATGTACCCGTGGGTGGACGATAGCATGGACAGCGCGTCGATCGAGCAGTATGGGAATATTGCGCCGGTGAGCAAGGAGAATCTGGCGACGGTGACTGATTATGCGTTAGGGAAGGAGCGGGAGTTTGCGGATGGGTATACCGTGCCGGCGAGGGCGGAGAGCTTGAGGGGCTTGCCGCCGACCTTGATTGATGTGGGCGAGGCGGATGTGTTTCGGGATCAGGACGTCGAGTATGCGCGGAGGTTGTGGGTAGATGGTGTTTCGACGGAGCTGCATGTTTGGCCGGGGGCGTATCATGGGTTTGATGTTTTTGTGCCGGAGGCAGAGATCAGTAAGAGGGCTGTGGCGACGAGGTTGGAGTGGTTGAGGGGGGTGCTTGGGCTGTAAGTAGACGGGTGCGTCGCAGTTCTGTTGTTCTTTTGATGCTTTGCACTTTTTATTAGTATTTGATAAAGTATAGACTTTTGTTGTCTGGTATAGAATATGTTCTTGTTTTTTAAGTGCGTGGCGAGGATACGCTCGGATTTTGTCAGTTTATTAGTATTGAGTTATCGGCTTGCTGCGATGGTGAGGCGGATTAATAGTAGGAGTGTTCGCACTGCAGCGATGGTGTTGATAGTTGGTGGAAGATAATATTGATTGAAGTGAAATATCTGGTTGTACACAAAACACGACATGAATCCACGACTTTCCAGTAGCAGTGTATGAGGTCTGGCAGCATATACCGCGGCGTGGGACTAGCATAATGACAAAATCAAGCCCCTAGGGCTAGTTAAGTCAGTTCTGCAGTGGAGAGTGGCTGCGAGACACTCACGGCGATATCGTCTTCAGACAAGCACCGACCATCGTAGCCTTGAAGCGTGTCGCAAAAGTCCTCGTGAACGCCAGGAAAGCCAGGGCCTGCTTCTATGCCGGTGGGACAGCTGCAGTCATCGTCGAAGCATCGGTCTAAGTCGCCGTCGTGGGCGGTTGATTTTTTGCGGAGCTCGAGGGAGCTGAGCGGACCTGCGCGAATGCTGCAGTAGTGCTTCTTGAGATCGGATGCGCTCTTTTTGGATTGGAAGGCTGATTAGAAGTTTGAAGGATGAAGAGTGGGGGATGTTGGCTGTGTATAGGAGATGGAACGTGTAGGAGATCAAATTTTCAGAGTTTCGAATTTTGAGGTCTGCTTTTATCACAATTGTGCAGTAGCTGTGCAGCTGTTTGGTGACATTATTCTCACCAGGCTGCCCAGGTACGCTGCCACTATCTAGCATGCTAGGCAAGTCTCTTGTTAATTTGCCTTTGGCCTTTAACTGTTAGACATTTTGACATTTCACTGGGACTGTGATGCTGTGACTCCTCATTCAGGTCTATATGGTGGGATCCGGTTCTTTAAAAGCAGCTTGATGGGCGATTAAAATATTGATAGCTACCTATCTAAATTCAGTGCGCTTGGGCAAGGGCAGCTAAAAGATGTATGTCTATATTAATAGGTAATATTCGGCGCCATCTCCATCTCCATACCCGTGTCTCCATCATTCCCTTCGTCATCCACTCATCACCTAGCTCAACAATTGATTTATTGCTAAGTTCAGCATCCAGAGCTTCGAAGACCTGAAAGACTTGCTACAAGATGAGCTATGTTGCGAAGACTGTTTCCTTCCTTCACTGGGTTGATGACAGACTCCTGCTCAATGAGATGGCCGGAAATACCACCTAGCCGCATTTAGGCATCTAATACTCTGCATTGTGATGTATGAATAGATTAGCTTATATTCAAAATAGCGGATTGAGCTGCAGTGCTGCAGTAAAGAGTAAGTGCATAGGCAAGGTACTTCCGGCCAAGGCCTATCTCAACCCTCAAACATGGTGAGTGATCCTTATATATGCTGTTGTCAGCAGTAAAGAGAGTTATATCGGACATCATATCGGGCCGGCTTGACGGGACAAGTAATATATTCTTTGTCATCAGTGCTGGACAACTTTACCTAGCCTGGAGGTAGAGTCAGCTTAGGTAGCCAAGCGAGCGTTTGTATAGAGATCAAGCGACCAATCAGAAGCGGCACAGACGACCCGGAACTCCGAGCGTCGCCTCTTCAGCGTCTTCGAGGTCCATTCCAGCCTCCTCTTCCATCTCCCACCTTCGCCAACTCATCGCAATCATGGACGCAAGTACCACAGACGAGCAGAGGATCCGGTGTCCTACTTGCACTACTACTTTCAGCCATCGTGAGACCCACGAGCCCAGTCTCCGAGCCATCTTCTCACATCCGCACAGGATCTTCGCTTATTCGCCACAGAAAGAGGTGCAACCAGCCTCAGATTCAGTTCCGGCGGAAGGCCTGCACTCAGTGTGTTGCCGATAAGACGCGGTGCAATCTCAAGCGCCCTAGCTGCTCCCGTTGCGCGCTGAGGCAAGGACCTTGCCATTACCTTCACCCATCAGAAGAGCCGTCCGAGTCACCAGCACTAGAAGCGGAGGAGGTGGATACGTCGGCGCATCTTGATCTTGATACGCTGCTTTCTAAAGTGCCAGCAACGCTTGTGTTGCCAGAACTACCAGCTGTCGATACGTCCAGCTTGTTTGAGACGCTCTTTTCAGACCCTGCACCCTGGGACCTCTCGTTACCAATCGATATCAATCCACTTTTACTACAGCGACGTGGCTCCGCACTCGTTCAAAACGGTGGGCATGCATACTCATCTGAACCAAGTGAAGATCTCTTAGGCCCGCTACTTTCGCCAAAACCCAGTCTAGATAACGCTGCGGCGCTGGCGAACCATAGCATGGAGTTTATCTTTCGGGTCTTGCGATCTTGGCCTAGGATGCTGGCCGAAGAGTTTCAGACTCCGCCTCTGATTCACCACAGCCACATTGGCGACGGCAAGTCTTTGCCGCTACCCCTCGCTAACTGCATTACGCTGGTCAAAATGTGGCATGGACACTGTCAAGGTGCGGAGGATATGGTTCACAGGCTGATTATGAATGAATTGAACACACTTCTGACGAAGGTAAACTTATTTCTATTTAGCTGGGGCCCATACTAATGTTATAACAGTTTGAGGACCTCGACGAATCCTCTCTTCTAGCCGTCCTACAATCAGTCACAATTTACATAATCATCATCCTTTTCCCAGCGAGTGGCTCTCGCCCAACCCTTCCCGACGTCAACCTCTTTCGCAAGGTCCAAGATCTTGTCAATTACACCGCAAGCACAGGTCTTTTCCTGCAGGAGGAGCGGGAACAAACGGGTCGACGCCCAGCTTGGTCAGCCTGGGTCCATGTTACGTCCAAAAGACGCGCAGTGCTCTCCCTCTACCTCATTCACTGGGCTTACGCCGCCTTCCACTCTATAGGCTCCTTTGATTGCCGAGAGCTTGCATTTATGCCAGCGCCCGCTGCAAAGGTTCTCTGGCACGCTCAGTCAGAGCAAGAATGGAACTCGCTTTATATCAAGTGGCTGGCGAGGTGGGATGGCCATGGGTATATTCAGGGAGAGTACGATCAGATTCGACCGGGTATCAAGATGCAGCCGAGGGCTGAAAAGTGGTTGGAGGAGACGGATGAGTTTGGGATGATTATGATTTCGATTGGTGAGTTATCCTCCGACGCCTTTTTGCGACACCTGCTTATTCATGACCGCAGTAAATGCTACGGAATATCATCCGACTTTTGGGACTATGGTTCAGTGAGGTTTGTTTGTTTGGCCTCACAAGGAAAATCTCAACAACCCACAGGCAACAGGCCAATGTTTCAAACGTGATTGTCTTCGGCCGGGATAAATTGTCGTCTTGGAAATAAACGTGGTCAGAATATGCCAACATACTGCGCGACGCTAGGAGGGGCTTCAACAAGGACCGGCCAATGGTTTAGCGAACAGTCAGAGCCTAGGCATAGGCATATGCCATTACAAACCAACGAGAGGGGCTCAGTGTGAGGATCTGACCGTTCCCCCCAGAATCGTCCATCTTATTGACGTGTCTCAGTCCATCTCCGTCGTCATGCATGCCGATCGAAAATCGTATGGATCTGGCTACAAAAGACGAACAGATCCTGCTCTCCCGTACATTGTGGTGAGACGATGCCCGAGTGGGTGGGGCCGACTTGTGTGCTTCTAAAACACGATGTTAGTGCTGCTCTTAGTAAGGATGGGTGGTTGGATCTCGTTGTTAACACTGATAAGGAGCAGAGTTTCTCGGTTAGGCTGGATGGGGTGCGTGTGGCTGTTGGGCAGGTGGCTGAGGTGTATATTGTGGGGGGAGAGGAGTTTCAACTGACGACCAGAACAGTGAGGGCGATGGAAGGATCGCAATCAAGAATGACGGGTGGGATGGTAGGGGTGATGTGTTTGAGTTCCAGAGGCTTAGCTTGACCATGCTCAGGTGGAAGCTGTACGCAGACGGGACGTAAGGATAAGTGAGCATCTGGTGTATGATTCTCATGGGAACTTTGTCAAAGCGCTGGCAAGTCTGTACTTGTGTGCTCCAAGCGTAATATCATGCGATCTAAAAAGACTTCTACTACCGCCTGAGCGAGCAACAATTGTCTCCATATGACAGCTCGAGTTCAAGATAGGGCTCGGGCGATTGCGGGGCAGGCTGCCCACCCCGCCTCCAGGCATCCACAGCCCAGGCCAGCCCAGGCCTCTCAGGCAGACGTCGGGAATCCACCTCTCTCCTCGCTGCCTGCCTCTATGCCTGTATAAAGTCCACCTTTAGGCCACAAACTGACTGGCTAATATATTAAGAAACAGAAATGCCACAACTCAGCACCCTCCCCCCAGAAGTCTTGAGCAGCATCTTCTCACACGCCGACCAAAAATCACAAAAGGCTCTTCGTCTCGCGAGCCGCCAATTGGGGGCCATTGGCCGACAGAGCCTTTTCCAGACGATCAGCGTTTGTCCTACAGATGAGAGCTATGTACGCTTGGAAAATATCTTAAAGAGGGCCGACCTTGTGCCCCATATCCAAAAAATCTACCTCAACACATGGGATCTCAGCAATGTAAGTACTCCACTCCACCTGGACCCGGCGTGTTATTCCGCGACCACTAATAGTGCAAAAGCCCGACGAGTCTCAATACGGCGATGGCGAGGATGTCGCAGAACGCCTGTTCATCTACCTCAAGGACATGCCGCGGCTGCAGAGTGTCGCCCTGCGCTTCCACTGGGAATGCCCTGAGGACAACGACTGGGACGATGTCCAGCAGGACATCGACTTCCGGTCCGAGATCATGAAAAAAGGCTTGGAAGCACTAGCCGGCTTGCCTGGACTCACTGACCTCGCGCTGCGAGACATATACAACGTCAATGAGACGGATGCCGAGACCCTTATGAACCTCACCAAGATCTTGCCGAGACTCAGATCCCTCCGGCTGAACGTCACCAACGTGAACCGCGGAATGAGCGGGAGCTCGGATTACGATGTTTGTCTGCCTGTCTTAGCAACGAATCTTAGGAGTGATAATAAACTGACAATAACCATGACTAGAGAGAAAACCCACAACAGTTCTTCCGCGAGTTACCGTCCCTCTGGCTAAAGCCAGCCCTCGCCAATCTCCAACACCTAACGCTCTACTCCAGCATCTACGTGGGCTTCTTCCCGAAATGCGACTTCCGAGACCTGCACTTCCCACAGCTCAAGAGCCTCGCCTTCGGAAACCACGCCTTCATGCACGACTCCCAGCTCGAGTGGATCCTGTCGCACTCGGCTACCCTCACGGAACTGTATCTCGACGACTGCGCAATCGTCCACGAAGCCGCCATCTACACGGACAAGCTGAACAGCACACTCCTCGCCCCAGACGCATTTAAGCCGCACCCGCATCTGCCGGACCGCAAAGTGCACGCTACTTATGCGACGCGCTGGGCCGACTACTTCCGGGCGTTCCAGGAGCGGCTCACGCACCTGCGCGACTTCCGGTACGGGCATGGGCCGGACTGGTGGGCGGATGAGACGACGCCCTTTGAGACCGAGCATAGGATTCGTATAGGGCTGGGAAAGGAGAGTTATATGGTGTTCTTTGATGGCGTGCTACCGAGTGAGTATACGCAGCATATTTACTGGCAGGTTCCGAAGGAGGGAGTTGATATCAATGATGTTCAACACCGGAGGGATGCGTTTGATGATGTGCATGGAGAGGTGTTAACGCCGTCGGAGGATGATATGGTCGCGTTGAGGGAGCTTTGTGGGAAGGTTGGGAGTTTACGAAGGAGGATGGCAGTGGACGAGGACGAGGATTATGATATGATGGATGGGTTTGAGGAGGGGTAAATATATGTGATTGTGCTGTATTATAGGAGCATGTTAGGGTATTGATTCTAAATGGGTATAATGAGTGACGCTAATCATGATAAATAGACAATGCCGAAGGATAAACAGACCAGAGTAGAACTGCCGTAGGAGATCACCCCCTCTTCTTCCCAACGATCAATCTCGAAAGCGCATCCCTTTCCCTCTTAACCGCCACTAGCCTCGCATCCTCAATCGCCCGGCCCTCCAACACTCCATCGAACCCCCTCTCTCCGACCGCGAACGGGCTAGCAACCTTCTTCTGAACCTTCACCCTCGTTCTCAACCCCGCGCCCTTCCCCCCGCCCCAAACAACACTCCACTCCTTGACCCTCGCCCCAGGCACAAGCTCACACCTCGCACAGACCTTCGCATGCCCACCAACATCGACTCCCCGCGCAAGGACAACCTGGTTCTCAACCGCCGCGAACGAGTGTACCCTCGCCCCAGGATGAACCAAGACCTGAGCGCCAATAACCACATTATTCGAGATCGCAATCGCCTTCCCTTCTGCACCACTGGCGTCCGCTGATACCGCAGTCGTCGGAGGCGGATATGTCCCAATAATGCTCTTTTCGCTAACAATGCACCCCTCCCCAATCTTTATCGGCCCCTCGGTCGCGCAGATCCGCACGCGCGGGTGGATGACGGTGCCGCGGCCAATGGAGATGCTGTACGGTCCGCAGAAGAACACTTGCTCGGCAATGATGGCGGTTGGGTCGGCGGAGAGCTTTGCGGGGGGGACTCGGGGTGCGCCCGCGGCTGGAGACGGAGCTGCTGCGGAGGGGCGATGGTGTGGAGGGGGTCGGAGGTGTTGTGATGAGGAGCTTGGGGGCGGCTTTTGCTCCATGGCGCTTGGTGGTTGATGGAAGTGAGGGGTTGAGCTGGGATGAGCTGAGCTGAGCTCGACAGAGCATGGATTGTTGGGAGAGGTGTGGTTGTTTGCTGATCCACGTGGTGGTCGCGACGGTGTTGGAGCTTGGCGCGGCGGTTAAGGCTGTCGGAGAAGGGTGGTGCGGGTTTCGGCCGGTTGCCGCTTGTGGTAGAGACTGCACGTGATCCAGATGGATTATCATTTGTCAACCGTCAACCGGCCGAACAACTACCAAAGAGGTATAATGGAGTCAGAGAAGGTGGTCGCTGCAGATTACGCATGCTTTCATGACAGCTGCATGGCCTGTCTTCGAAAGGCTTATCTGGACGCCTTGTACGTTGAATAGCCACAATGCTCTCTGCCGGTACGTCGACAGTTTCCGATCGGTTCCAGTCATTATTGGTCGAATTCGCCTACAATGCAAATAGAAGCATTGTCCTGTGTTTGCTTTAGCGGTAGATTCCGACTTTCGATCTCCTCAACAACGAAGGTGATTCTGGGGGCGTCTTAGACCAACCAATAAGAACGATGAGACGCGTATCCGTATAGATTGCCTGAACCAGTGTGGTTATACTACCTAGAGTGCTTACTCTGCTTCAAGTCAACTGATGGTGCAGGACTGCAATAAAACGAAGGGATATGGAGCGTGTCCATGCTACGGAATAGAGTGCGCATAGTAGCCAATGATTGCATTTCGAGACGCTCCCGAAGCTGGCTCCAAGGGTCTAGTCCCTCAGCCTGGATCTCGGCTCGGCGCTTCTCCCCGAGGGCGACTAGGGGCTCCTTCCCGTTCAGGGGTGGATGTGCCTCACGTGACCTCCCATGGCCTTATCAGGCCCCCCGCCACTTCGACCTGCCAACACCTCGCCGCCTCCAATGGCTGGCCTCTGATTGCTACAGCACATGCCCATTCTTGGGTTCTCCCTAGCTGTTGCGGTGCAGCCCAGGCCAAGGTCTACCTTGTTGCCAAAACGGCCCCCACGGCCCTAAACTAGTCCGTCTCTTGCCGCCATCCTTCACTAAGACCCTTAAGTTGAGCCTCCGCGCCTTTCGACCAAGCCATGATCATGGAGCTACTTTTTTCTTTGTTCAACCTCGTTTGCCAAGAGCTCCATGACGCATAGCCAGGGACTTCCGGATTCTAGACGACTTAGGGGCGGCACTAAGAAGTCCCGGACTGGTTGTCGTACCTGTCGGTAAGTCCTCTGGTACCGTTGTTTATTCGAATCGCTCCATCTAAATCTCGTCGTCAAGGGTCCGCCATGTCAAATGTGATGAAACACCTGTCGCCTGTAACAACTGTACCCGCACAGGGCGCATCTGCGACTATGATCTCCAACGACTTCCTCGCTCAAAAACCATCTCTCGGAACGACAAGGGGCAATTGCAGAAATTACCTTTAGAAATGGCAGACGGCTTTCGCTGGGCCGTAACCACAGATGAACGGCGATGCTATTCGTACTTTCAGCATTACACCGTTCCGGCCCTGTCCATCTGCTCGCGCTTTTGGGCGGAAGTACTCTTTAAAATGAGCCAGTCGGACCCCGCTGTTTATCATGCTGTCATTGCCCTTAGCGCCGTGCACCAGGACTCAGAGACATACGGCATGCCCCTACCCGGACAAGATCTTAGAAACGAGTGGCATATGTTCGCGCTTGAGCAGTGCGGAAGATCTTTTGCTTTGCTCAGTCGTCGCCAAGCGTCACAGGACCCCCGGTTTCGGGAGGTCATGCTTGTATGCTGCCTGTTATTTGTCATGACGCAGCTGCTGCGCGGCCAGTACGATGACGCCTTTCTACATCTACAGAGTGGGCTGAGGGTCCTAAATGAGACAGTAGCCTCAGACTCTTCCGAGAGACCCATTGCACCGTGTGTACTTGCCGCGTTTGCCAATCTTGAAGCGCAGGCTCTACAGTATGGAGATATTGGAAGTGTGAACGCAGATAATGAAGCGGCTGATCCAGCGAATATGATAGACAACCTGACAGCGTTTACCGATATCAGCGAGGCACGCCAAGCCTTCGACCTTTTGACCAGTACTGCGTTTCGGTTCGTTTTGCAGTGCAAAGGCTTGTCAGAAGAGGAGATTCTCACCAAATATGATTTTCTCCAACGCCAGCAGTTGCAAGTGCTATCCGATCTTGGTACATTCGGCTACCGCTTTGGACCACTCTACTCCTGCGAGAACCTTCCCCCGGACGAGCGAAGAGGAGCAGACGTCTTGCGTATACAATTCAGCAGTGTCAGTCTCCAGGTCAAGGTAGCTCTCGTGCGCGACGAGGCTGTCCTGGACCGTTATAGTCCGGAGTACGAATCACAGGTAAACATGATCATGAAGCTCTTAGCTCAGTACTCGGTGCGCCCAACTGTTATAATGGAGGCCGGTATTGTCTCTCCGCTGTATTATGTGGCTATGTGGTGTCGTGACCACAGTGTTCGACGCCGCGCGATAGGCATTCTCCTATCTTGGCCCCACCGCGAGGGCGCATTTGATGCCAACTGGGCCGCGTTACAAGCTCTGCAGCGGATGAGTGTTGAGCTGTCAATTGAACCCGAGGTGGTCGCCGAAACTGATATCCCTTGCCTAGTGTCCAACCATAATGGAGACAGATGGGTGTCACCCAAGTGCAATGGTATTGAGTTTCATGATGCCCTGAGTTTTGCAAAAGTCATGCTTGGTCGGCCTTACTTCGAAACCGTGCGAAAGTGGGTGCCGTCAGTAGTATATGAATCACCATAGTACTCTCACTGGGCTACTACATGGAACGGGATATACAGTCTTGTTCGCAGTCACCTGCGGACGCCCGGGGGTGGCTCTTTTCCTAAGAGGACATAGGAGGCTCACGCTTTGCAATCGTCGGATAAAGCTTTGTTTCGCTGCCTTTTCCAAAGAACTTCTATTATTTGGATGGTCAAAGACGCTATCAGCTGCTTTTGCATGGGCGTCTATCTTTCCGTGGACCCAGCTGTCTTTGCTCTTTTAGCACAGTGTGGTATTTTCACCTTCCTAATTTCGAGATTCGACGTTTGGTAGGATGATCTTGTCTGTCAACCTTCAACATTAACAACAGAGCAGTTACCCTCGTGGCGAGATCAGTCAGACCAAGTAGAGTCAGCATCGCGTCTTTTGAGGCCATATCCTGTGAAGTCGTCACTGCTGTTCCAGATGCATATATACACGGAAAGCATCTCGATCCTCATTTTCAATTCCCATTATCGTGTTGTATCCTCTGTCAAGCCGTAATGCTGCTATGGTACATCAGTAGTCAAAGGCAAACAGTAGCTTAGATCCAAACCACCTCGATAAATGTTCAAAAATTGTTAATTAAATTTCGTTCCAGATACTTCAAAACCTCCTTATCGTCCCGATCCCTCGCCTTCTGTAAGATAATCCTCCCATCATGAAGCGGCACCTTATTCAGCCAAACCACCGCCCTCGCCTTCGCCCACTCATGCGCCTCTAGAACCTGCTCCAATATACCCGCAGTGGCAGTCTCAATCCTTGTCCCAATAACCGGCTCAGCATTATTGACGGGAAGATACCGCCGCGGGTAATGCGTCACGCCGCACGACGAAGGAGGCAGAAAGTGCCCGTACGTCCAGCACCAGCCCAAGTCAGCGGCAGACGGGCGAGACTCCCGGTCAGGGTTCATCATCTCCTCGCAAAGGTCTAAGACGGAGTTGAACTCGCCTGTGAGAGGTGAGCCGCTCGCGATGACCGTCCCGCGGACTATGCGGATCGCGAGCGCCGTTTGCGTGCTGTACGAAAGATGCAGGCTCGGTCTCGCTCGCTCGCTCTTGTGCTTAGGGCCGAAGATCAGGGACGCTTGGGACTGTGCGAGGCGGGCGCGGAAGGACTCCAGCGCGTTGGGCGTGAGGTACACGATCAGGATCTCGAGGAATATCGCCCCGAGCGCGAAGACGTCTGCTGCTTCTGTAGCTCTTTGCGTGCGTGTCTGCGCTTTTGGCTTCACACTCTGCAGCTCGACCTCCCGCTCCAGGACTTCCGGCGCCTTATAATCGATAGTCAACCTGCCTGACCCTAGCGGCGGTGGGGTGGTCAGCCTGCTGCTATTCCTCACCTCCGCGCGCCTCCGCTCAATCCCAAAATCCGTAAACAGCACCTCGCCTTCGCGGACCAGGATGTTCTTTGGCTTGACGCGCCCATGCACAACCCCTTGCGTGTGGAGGTATTCGAGCGCGCTGACGAGACACGCAAACCAGCCCGCCGCGCACTCCTGGTACATCTTGGTCTTCTCGTTCCAGAACGAGGTAAAGTAGTCTTCCAGATCGCACTCGGCCAGCGGGCTCGTGACGATCCCGAAGGTCGGGCTGTGCGTCGTCTCGTGCGTGAACGTTGCGACGAGCTGCACGAGGTGCTTGTGGCGTAGGTTTTGGAGTTTCTGGATTTCGGAGAGGAGGGTCTGCGATGCCATGGTGCGCCTTGGGGTGGACCATGGCAGTGGGATGCTCTTCAGGCAGTATGGTATCACTTTTGCGGTTGTGGTGTCGGTTACGCCGTGCACGCTGCCGAGGGGGCCGGAGCCGATGTGGTATTCGTGGTTGTAGGGGGGTTGGCCGGGGGCTTGGTAGGTTTTGTGGCCGTGGTATGTGGATTCGGCTTTAACTTGATCTTGGGCTTGAGCCTCGTGGTGCATTGCTTGTGGCTGTTGTGGTTGTGGTGTTGTTGTGTTTGCGTTTGTGTCGAGATCGGGTTGAAGAAAAAGGAAGAGAAATCAAAGAAGACGGAGGATTTAGAATGGCCTTTCACTCAGGTAAAAGAGAGGGGATATAAGTCAGAAAGGGACTTGAGATGAGGACAAGGGTGTATTCACAATGGGAACCATAGTGTGAAGAACTGTGGATTTGGCCCGGGTAGCATGTTGAATGGAAGGGTTGGCCAGTAACACATGGCTACTATCAAGGTAACGAACAAAGGCCCTGAGCTGAAGATCTGAGCCACTGGACCAGAGTACTGGTCATCAGCAGACCCTAGAATCTAGACCAAGTGAAGAGACATGCTTAGGCTCTCGAATGAACACGGAGGCTGCTTCGATCCCATAGAGTAAGGCCGAGTCCAGCAAGTCCAGCTGCTTTTGATAATACACCCTTCTTTACAAGCCTAACTTCTATACAGGCACCATATCCGAAAGATCTTCCATCGGCCGGCATATCCTATAACTACAACGGCGACCGGGCGGCCCCATGCTCATCACCCAATTATGCTCATTGCCCGACAGACTAATGACGATCCCAACAATGGCTCCAGGTCTGGTAGCTTACACTATCAAAGAGTCCTAGGAAGAACTAGACCAACTTTTGATGAGATAACATCCTAAACACCCTCGTGCGCGTCCGTATTCTAACCTCCGACTCTATTACCTCCGCAGAATGCGAGGTCGCTGCTTTGTAGTATACTGTCACACAGGCGCTGTGCCGGAGAGAATACATTTTTATGTCGATATGATATTGACCTTTTTTGAGGCTCCAGGAGGCGGAAGAATAGATGCTCGATGCGGATGCTTGCATCAGACTCAGATGCAAGGTTGATATCGAGATACACCTCGGATTTCAAAACCGGAACTTTGGCCTTGACATCCGGGTCCCTGTAAGCTCCTTGGTGTAATCCACTTTGCCGTCGAATTTGGGCAGATGATGAGCTCTGGCGTGACTGGGTCCAGAGATTGTATGCTCACACTATATCATGGTCAACAAGGCCATTGATGCCCTTTCTAGATAGTCGTACTTTGTTCAAGGTCGCTCAATCATATAAGTCACCGCATCCACCCAGGCTGATAGCGGGCATTCACACAGCAAACCGCCTTGGAGATGTAACATAACCATAGGATCCCAAGAATCACTACCGACAAAGGGCGGGTCTATATGCCGCCCATATATGGATACTGCCAGAGATACTAGTGCATATTGAAGATTGGGCTCAGCTTAGACCAGAAGCCTACGGTCATGGTGTGGTCGGCTGGTAATGCGTTTGCGTTACAGTATCTGGTCGAGGTACGTGGGTAATGTTAGTCTAGTCTATCCAAGAATGGCATATAGAGCTGACAAATTAAGAAGAAGCTTCGCTGCAACGGCAACTGGGAACACAATCTAAGGTTGAATGCCCTTATGATGGTTCATGGATGCGGCATTCGCGCATTGCGGGCAGAAACAGACGAAATGCTCGAAGCTGTGAGAGGACACAACCCATATATAATGAGGTAGACAGATCGGCATGACTGAGTTCCATGTCAGGTTATCGGATGGGCGCCTCCAATGTCAGGGCTTCTAGATGACTGCCCATGTCCCGCGCGCTGCTGTTCAGTGCGGCCGAAGCGCATTGCCTGTTCTGTTGGCGGGACCATGAGCGGAGGTTCGTTTGCGCAGAGACAGGTCAAAAAGTAAAATGGAGTTCATGTATATAAGTCGGATCTATCTATTGTTATCTGTCTTAGGGTATCTTCTATTCCATATCACATTACTTCCGGCAGTATCTAATTCTTCGCCTCTCCATCTTCCTCCGTCTTGTGGTTCTGCTTGATCCCATTCCTTTTCCTCCACGCCCTAACCCCCTTATCGACCTCCTCTCTTGTCATTCCATCCCTGACAAGCGTGAACGTAACGCCCAGCTCCGTCTCGACATTGCGATTCCGCGCCTCATCATCAAAGAACAACATGTCCTCATACGCAACCCCGCTCGACTGGTGAATCTTCGAAAAGTGCTGCGTCTTCGTGGCTGGAAAGATCTGGATATACTCAAAGTAGTCAAGCGCTCTAGTCGTCTTCGTCTTGTTCGCGGACGGGTTATCGCTGAAGTTTGGAATGATGTGTAGTTGTTTCAGCATGTCGCGCGCGAGATCAGGGGCGTGCGTTCTTGACGCCAGGGCTAGTGGGATCGAGCGGGATTTGCAGCTGGTTATGATGGAGTTGACGTGGGGGTAGAAGGCAAAAGATTCGTTCCACCTAAGTAGGTTGCTTGTTAGATTCGGGAATTGGTTGAGTGGCAAAACGGGGGCTTACTTGTCTGTGCAGCGAGAGTTGTTGTCGCGCGCCTTAATCGGAGGCGTAACGTGAGTGTCGACCCAGAAGGGCCAGAGAGTGTAGTCGAGGTCGAATGTAATGAGCTTCGGAAGAGGGAGACCATCGGTGAAAGTGGAGGGGAAATTGGATGAATCCTCTACCGGCGCAGAAGTGTTGGTTCGTCTTGCGCGGATCATTGTATCTTTTTTCGGGCTCGAAAGACGAATGTTGAGGTTTCAGCAAGAGAGTGGTATTTACTCTTGGCAAGAGTACGTATAGGCTGGGTAAAAGAGCGTTTGCCACGAATAGAATGGCCAAGGAGAAGAATGCAAGAAGTTGTAGGTTAAGAGTAGGGGCCAGGCTTATCAAAAACTGCGGGGATATTCTCCGAGCACGTGCTGTCTGCTTATCTTATCGCGAGTCTCATGACGTCACTGCTTGCGAGTTTTTGTTGAATAGCTTCATCCGATTTCCTAGAGCATCTTACATGTGACATTGTGAACTTATGATCCTAGCTACTTTAGTCAGGCGCAGATGATCTCATCAAAGGTCACACGCATATTTCCAATCCTAATCCTTTTCTGGATTTGAATATTACTTTTCTATTCTTTGAAGAAAATTAGACTGAGTGGAGTGTACATAAAAAAAAGAAACATCTAGACTAGTCCTATCCCAAGTCAGAGGCCGTGCCCTGTAGAGTCCGATACCCGCCATATTACTTCCTCCTGCTCAATAACACACATGGGACGAAAGGGGACAGAATGTCAACACCGGCTCGAGCCGAAAAGTGGATTAGATAGACAGTAGACATTGCAACAAAAGTTCAGTCCGAACAGAGGGTGTCTCAAGTCCACAGTGAACTCAGCATTAGAGCGAGCTGAGCTCATGGCAGTGGCGAGTAAGTCAAGCAGCCGACAGTGTGCAAGAACTTCCAAACCTGCTGATGGTCCTCCGCGCCCTTAATCGTGAGCTCGTAGGCAACAGCGTCCCAGTCAGCAGCGTACTGCATAATATTATGCTGCTGCTCTTGATCGAGGATTCCATCAGCACCAACCGCGTCGGCGATGATGCGTTGCCAGATTTCAGTGGGGAGGCCGAAGCGCCAGAACTGCTTGCGTGCTTTCTGTGCGATGCTGCCGCGGGGGTTCTTTTTCCCAGGCCGATTGGGCTGGGTAGTTCCAGGGTTAGTGGGTGTGTTTGGCTTGGTGCCAGTGTCAAAGGAGGGTGGGCGGCTAGTGCTAGGGCTGGGAACGGTGAGGGGGCTTGGTGCAATTGGCTCCTCTATTTCAGGCTCAGGGGTCAATGGACTAGCCAGGGGCTTTGGCCGGGGCTGTTCCTGACGCGCAGACTGGAGAGCCGGGAATTCTTCGTCAAATGAATTGGCACCAGGGAGGAAGGGTCCAGTAGTGAAAGACTGAGCAAGGGTGTACTGCGGCTCGGCGAGGTATTCGACTGGAGAAGGAGATTGCTCAACAAGGGTGTCTTCATCTTCCGAAACGTATCCAGGATCCTCCTCTTCGTGTCCCTCAATTGTAGGCTCTCCAAGGGTGTCGGTCTCAACCTCGATCTCTTCGGGTTCAGGCATCCCAACCAAACGGTCCCTATCCTCGAGAAGCAAAGCACGAGAGGCAATCATCATTTTGAGGGCGGTGATGCCGATCTCGCTAGCATGAATACCTTCTTGCTTTAGAGCCTCGAGCTGCACCCGCTTGGTAAGTCTCTTGAACTCGAGTGCCAACTTGCTCTCCAATTTGCGCTTGGTGTCTTCATCAGTTTCCGAGGTCTCGCCAGCTTCATCGGTATCGCCGTCGGCATTTGAAACATCCAGAACTTGATCCTTGGCCTTTTGAGCATGGATCGACATGGTAACTTCGAGAAGGCGCCTAGCCGTGCCCGCAAAACCGTTGTTGGGTTGCCAGATAATGCTCTTTCCTTCTTCGGCGGCTTCCGGGATGGCTGATGCTTTACCTGGGGGTAGAAACGTAAGAAGTTGCTCAGATGCACGCTGTGTGGCGAGCATGCGTGAGAGGTGTACGGCGCTGCTGTTCTTAAGCTCAATGTTCGAAATGATGAGATAGGGCACGGAGCGAAGCCCGCGGGTACATGCGTATTTCTTGAGGTCATCGAAGGCAATGGTCTTGCTGGGTGTTACTGCAGTGGAAGCTCCTGTAATGTAAACCATGCGTTAACATACTGTTGATTAGAAGAAGAATAGAAGGGACTTACCATTCTGCTTGCCAGCTTTCCCGCCTTTATTAGGTGATTTCTTCGAACGGCCGGTGCCAGAGCGAGGGTCGCTGTTTTCTTTCGAGCTGTTCTCGCCAATCTTCAACGTGCCAGCTTTCTCTGCGAGCTCGGAGTCCTCGTCAGGACCAAGACCAAGGTTCTCTCGTACAATAGCATCGGCGTCAGCCTCAAGGTATTCAAGGTCACTTTTGATGTAGACCCTAGCGAGAATCTCCAGCCCTGTCACGCCCAGCGGGTTTCCTGACAGGTCGAGTTTGGTGAGGACGTAGCAGTTCTTGAATGAGGACAGAAAAGTCTTCCAGATGGCTTTTTCCTCCGCCGTTGCAACACGAATATCATTGTTGGAAAGGTCCAGCTCGCGAACGTCGCCGGAGTTATTCGCAATGACTTCGCCGAGCTTGACCAAAGAGCGGACGGTGAGATTGTTCCCTTGGAGATGGAACTCTGTGACCTTTGCCAGGCCGGCTGGGTGGGCTTCGTCGCGGTAGTAGATGCATTCGATAAGATCGTCGATGAATTGCGAGAAGCCTTCGTCGGTTAGACACTTTCCGGTCAAGTCGATTTCAAGGGTAGGGTCGCGAGCTGCTGCTTTAGAACCAATGCCTGGAGGAATGCGCTTTTTCTGTGACTGTTAGCTCTGTAATAAGTCTGTGCTCTTAAGAGCACAAAGAAGGAAGCAAAGTGGAAGGTAAGTGAACGTACAAGATCCTTAGAAACAACCTGGCCAGCTTTGGTGCCTCCGATCTTTCTCTATAAAAACACAAGTCAGCATTACAGCCACGCCAGCAAGCCCAGGTCAAACATACAGCTGAATAAGTCAACCTCCCCATGGTGATGATACCGAAATTCGTATCTCAAATTGTGTCGACACAACCGCAATTTGCGTCTGTTTGTGTTGCAGTGTTTCTCCAATCTGCATCGCAAAACAAAATCAATCAGCATTGGGACGAAGATGTTTTTCAACCTAGGTCAGACAAAGGGTAAAAAGAAAATAAAGGATGCAAAGACATTCATCCAGCCACCAGATCCAGAGCAGAACAAAGACTGACAAAGAAATGTTGTCATAATAAGGCATCATGCACGCGGGTCCTGACGCGCCGAGAAAGGATATACAACTGTGAACCGGCCAACCACATCGCTTCAAAGACAACCACATACCTTGGGTAAAGGAAGCTTAAGAACAGAAGTGCTTTGTAGTAGATGGGTTTCTTGTCTGATCCAGGTGGCTAGGGGAGGGTAGGACAGGATAGGATAGAGAGGTGGATTGGGTCGATGGAGATGTGAGAGCTGGGGAACAACGAACACCTGTATGGCTTGATCGCACTGGCTAGTCTTGGACTTGGAAAGATGAATACTCTTTAGTAGTGGTGTTAGACATAAGAGATGTCCTAAAAATGGTTCTTGTACTCACGTTGTTTGTGTTGACCTTCGAGCTTGCAGTCTTGAAGAGGTGGGATGGATGCAAGAATAAATACCTAGGAAGAAGAGTAGGATGGGACAAGCGGGCTGACGAAAGTGCCGTCTGGTGAATGCAAGTTCCTAGGCAGAGATCATGTATGTACTTGTGTTGGCCTGGCATATTCACCTACTCCCGAAAATCACGCACACCTTGTTTGAGCTGGCTTTTAGTTGAGCCAAATCTTCCAGCTACATTCACACATAGCTAGAACTGCCTCTTTTAAACTTACTAATGCAGAACTACTTACCTTGTACCTAGGGACACAGATAGGCCTTTAGCTCTCATTGCGTGGTGTCTTGTTTGCAGCACAGGCTCTCAGACAGCTTCTGAACATCTTTCATGAGTTTAGCCACATTACAAACATAAAGCAAGATCCTATCACTCCCTCAAGGTAAAACAGCAGCCCTCTCGAGATTCAGAAAGATCAATAGAAGTCAACAATGTCTTTGAACTCATTCAGGAGCGCTGGATCGATTCCCTCCCACCCCACTGGGGCATCAAGCATCAGAGAGTCTTCATTTTCGCTAGGCTTTTTTCCAGGTACGGTTCTCTCTTCAACTTCGCAAGCTAATCCATCGTAAAAGTTCTGTTTCTGTCCACATCCTTTTGCTACCTTGGTACGTTCACTGTCATTGCGGGCTTGACCCTGGTCTGTCAGCTTTCGCTTCTGTCCTCCGCTAAGTCGTAGAGGTATCGAGGACGTTCCTTGAGGCTCGGGGCTAACGAGATCGACTATAAAGCCCTGGGCAATTTTATCATAATTATCATTCTCAGTGTGCGGTTTCTCAGGGAGGGGTTGCTGCTGGGAAGAAATTTCGTCGTCAACCCAGTCCCCTCCTAGGTTAAGAGAGTCCTGAGTGCCTGGCTTGACGTTTACTCCCACTGGCAGATTCAGGCTCTGTGGAGTGCAATCTTGAGCAGTATTGTCATAACCAAAGAGCAACTGGGATGCAGAGGGCAAGTCTTCGAAATCTTCGTCGCCGTAATCACTTGAGGAGCAGTCACTAGCTGGTCGGATAGGGCTATTCTTGCCCTTTGCCTTCGAACCCGGTAACTGCTCAATCAAAGCTTGGGTCGAACTTGACAGCCCAGTGCTACTCTTGCGCTGCTGCTTGAAGGCATCGACTCCCTTTGGCTTTGGGACCGTCTTTGTTATACTGCCCGTCAGCGTCAATTGATTTGATCCCGCCGCTTCGATATGGACATTGTCGGACTTTTTCCTCGTGACCTTGGGAGGGTTGCTCAGCCCTTCTCGGCAACAAAGATGCTTGCACCTGTTCTGTTCAGCAGGGTCCAAAAAGACGACATGGGCTTCTTACGCAGCCTTATCCTTGCACTTATGGTTACATGCCCAGCGACCGTTATCCAGCTTTTCATGGCCTCGATCGATGCCGTCGTTGCTCTCTACCGTCGTACTTGCTTTGTTATTTTGATTCTGCAATACGTTCCTAGGCGGATTGGTGGCTGGCTCTAGGGGCTTTGATTCGGCGGCCTTCTCATCCCAATCGTCCAGTATCTCTGCTCTTGTTAGCTTCGACGGCTACCAAATGCACTCGTCTGTGGAATACCCGAGTCAAACCGCTCTCCGAACAATAGGTCATCAGTACTCAAGCGTGCAAAGTTAACTCTTCCCGCTGGGTTCTTCTCGGTCCCCTCGCCGGCTGTTACTTCTCCATTACCTTGACTTGCGCCGCATTTTTCCGATACTCTCGGAAAGCATGAACTAGGAAGGTCTGGCTTCAACCTCGCACACTTGGATGTGCCAGCTTTGATTCATTAGCTGGTAAAAGACCATCCACCTGCCTTTGTGATGGGCATACCGATTTCATCGCACATAACATGGCAAGCTATAGTATCATCCTGATGCTTCAATTCCGCACTCAGCAGTATTTCATAGTTGCTTTTGAGCTTGGTCGCGCTAGAGCTATTAGCATAGAACAGCCTGTGGAGCTCGCAGTCCTCAGCTACCTTATGCGTCTAAAGTCAATCAGGCGACCGTCGGATGTCTCAGCAACGAAGCAAACATACACCGACCGCCGCTGGAAGAACGTCGGGCACTTGTCGTTCATGAACGCGATTTCGGCCCTGAAGAGCACTCTAACAGGACGGCCAGGTTTTATATCCTTGCCTGTCATTCTAACGGAAACACGTAACTTCGGAAACTCTGCGAGGCGCTTCAACATGTTTGGCACAAATGCTGGGTTTTTACCCAGCCATGATCCAATCTGCTGATGATGATGGCTTTCCTCTAAAGCCTCTATACTGTCGATCCCATGCGCCACCAGCTTGCGCACCCCGACGGTATTAATATTCTCTATTTGCTTCATCTGCAGCGGCGAATTATCCCAGACCCTTGCCGATAAGCTTCGAGAGAGCTCCAACGCGTTGCGGAGGGTTATCGAGTCTTCGAGGTACACCTGGCAATCAATTATGCATCGAATGACTCGAATGACTTGAGCTATGACAATCTTCTTCTCCTGCTGGAAAGCAAATTTGTGCTTTTGAAACAGTTCGCCGCTTGGGAACTCGACAGAACCTAGTTCGGACTGGATAAGTAGTGATATCTTATGTGCTAAGAGTGCGATGTCCACATTGATAGGATAGTAGATATCATTGGAGCGATTTATCTCCTTATACAACGATCTTTCTGCGGCCTTGAAATGGATCTCGCGAAACTCCTCTGCCTGAGATAGAACTGCCAACTATGGCACGTCAATATACCTCAGAACACTGCGGTAGAAACCACTCACGATTTGAGCAACATCTGACTTCGGCTTCAAAGTAAGAAGCGTCTTCATCGTCCCGTATTTTATACAATACCGAGCCATTGCATCTCCCAGCGCTGTAGATTTGAGTGTATCGGCTTCGACCAGTTTGCATTCTTGAAGAAGCTTGACGTCTTTCTCGCAGATTTGGCGAAGCATCTCAGTCTCATCATCACGATTAGCACCTTCTTTGAGCTTATAGTGCGTTGGGTTTCTTCTCAGTCGAACGAATAGGAAAGTTCCAGCAAGCCAAGAAGCGGCGGAATCTACACTGGTGACGTTTCCCAGCCCTATCTCGGCATTTAGATGGTCGATAAGGTTGAGATGCAAGCAGCTCTCAAGACTCTCAGAGCCAGATACCAGCTTCTCATAGTAGTCTACTCGCTCTCTTTTTGTGAGAATCACGGCAACCGCACTGTCGTCGAACTGTGGCCGACCAGCTCGTCCAAGCATCTGCATGACTTCGAGATTTGAATACTCTTGAAGGCAGTTCTCTTGCCAACTCACAGTACCTTTGATAATTACCAGATGACATGGAAGATTCACTCCCACTGCAAGGGTTGACGTGCAGCATATGATGCTGATCCTCCCTTCCAAGAATGCGGTCTCAACCTGGTGCCGGTCTGAAGGATCTAGGCCAGCATGGTGGAACGCAACACCCGCTGTGGTGGTTTCTTCAAGTCAGATATATTAGCAAGAGTACATCAATCCTGTCTCCCCAAAACGGCCGTACTTTTGAGGTCTTCGTTACTGACCGCAATAAGCTTGTTCGGTCCTTTCCAGAGCCTTGCCGGATGATTAGACATATTCCACAGCTGTGTAAGTTCCTTCGCTGTACTCAAGGCAGAGTTCCTGGTGCAGCAAAATATCATGATAGGCTTTCTAGCGGAGTGTGTGGCAATGACGTCGGGAAGTCTAGATTTAATGTTAGTAAGTGAAAAACGATGCATTCCAAGGCCTACTTTGAGTTCAGCAGCTTGTCGAACACAAATTCATTAGCAGAAGACTTATGGCCATAGACAAACTTCTGCAGCTTCACAGGACGAAATTCCTCGCCAAAGTGTTCTCTGTGCGCCGGAACGTGCTGACGAGTTGCATTCCTTCCAAGCCACGTTGCAATGTCTTCTGAGTTAGGAATTGTGGCACTCAACGCAACGAAGCGAACATTCGACCCAAACGACTTCATCCGAGATACAACAGCCTCCAGGGTCGCGCCGCGAGCTTCTTTGAGGGTGTGGACTTCGTCAATAAGAAAGAGCTTCACAAGCTGCATGAGTCTGGAATGATCCTTCCACTTCCTTGTCATGCTATCCCACTTCTCCGGAGTGGTAATAATTATTTGGCTATTCTGGACATTCCGTAGCTGGCTATGGTCTGTATCGCCGGTGAGCTCGGCACACTGAAGGCCAAGTGAGTGAAATTTTCGATTCCAGTCGCGAAATCTTTCGGAGCAGAGAGATTTTGTCGGGGCCTGGTACACAACTTTGAACTGCTCGTCCTTTAGGGTATTGAGTAGGCGGCAAATCGCTAGCTCCATGACGACCGTCTTGCCACTCCCTGTCGGGGCTGCCAGCACCATGTTATCTTCGCTTTGGTAGATTGTCGGAAAGCACTTAGATTGCACGGCGTTGAAGACTGGAAAATGGAACAGTGAGCGATAGTTATCTGGTAGCTCACGCACTGACAAAAGCACGATGCCTCGAATGGAGACGGGTATATCCTGGAACGGGGTATCTGGATCACGAAGGACTGGGATATTGTTGCTGAACTGAGAATTCTGGAAGTCTGTCTTGGTGGACTGTGGATGAAATATCTCCGTTATCCTCCGCATTTCCAGATCTGGTTCTCGACGTATGCCACCGGTCCTTCCGGTCTGAATCCGCGCTAATGGGCTAGAAGCGTCTCGTGTATCGATATTCGAAGAGCTCGAGGCTATACTTCGATGAGGAGTAATTTGTGGGCCTAAGGGAGTCTTAATCAGCTAATATCTTGTGAACCCATATATACTTCTTGAGGAGAACATCCAAAGATTGCTGAAAGTGTCCAACTTACCACTAAAGAACTGCGAAACCTGTCTCTGAGACCCATCCCTTTGTGGCTGATAAGACGAGTAATGACCTACGTTATATGCAGACGGAGGCTGATAATTGCTCGTCTTGTTCTTCCCATCAGACTGTGCGAGAAGCTCGAGGTCTTCGAACATAGATAGATCCCTGCAGTCAGAGCTTGTTTTCTAACAGTAAGTAGTTTAGGAACCCTTAAGCAAGAAAATAGTTATCTCACCAAAAGCATCCAGCTGAATATCATCCTCGAAATCCTCATCTTGAGGCGTTGGCAAGGCAGGCAGCTGTGTAGTTGACGGCGGGCGATACGCCTGTCTTTCTTCAGGCTCAGGCTGTCTATAGAACTTACTGAAGAAAGGCGAGACTTGGGATCCCTGTACGAGCTTCTCATCAATCATGCCGTTGGAGCGGGGTTGAGGCTGTGAAGTTGTTGGGAAGCGTGCCGGTCCAATGTGCCCATCAGCCCTGCGTTTCCAAGATGGGCCAGTACCCTGGCGGGGGATTGAGAATGGCCGGTCGACTCTTCGTCCCATCGGTATTATACGACAACTAAGTGGGGTTCCAACCTGATAATGACAGAATGAATCAAGTGATGAAGTGAGGGGGGTGGATGGGATGGGATGGAAGCGGGTCCTCAGCGTCGGGGAAGGCAGGTCACCTGCTCACCCGTAGACAAGAGGCTTGTATAAGAACTTGTACTCGAGCCCATTGACAGTGAGTACGTGGCAGCTCAAGTCGTCCCCATGACTGTTTAACAAATGGGCATACAAAGGCTGGAATAGATGTTGAAAGGTCAATCCGACAACGAAATATCATCAATCTTAGAAACAAATCAAAGACAAGCCTGTCTCTTCAGCATGAAGGACTCAAAACAGCAATCAGAGGGTATAGTAGTAAAAAGACGCGGATCGAACTATATTGCAGCAGTACAAATAGCCACGCTGTATGCGGACGGAAACAATAAGTGGACGATGCGCAAGTACGTAGTTCGTTCTACTGCCAACCAACCAACCAGGAATGCCAACCCAGGATTGGGTGCTCACACAGTAACCTTAGAATGAGACGCTCGTAACCATATCGTCGGTATCAGACAAATCGTTAAAGCCTTAAAAGTACCCGCCGCTTGAAGATCTCGAGGCACCGGATCTAGTAACGCCGGGTGATGTGGGCCGTGAGGTTGAAATACCCGCATCGGACAAGAAGGGCGTGGTGGGAAGCTTGATCGAGATCTCCTTGGGAGACGAAGAAGCAGGAGAAGGCTGATCACTCTTGCTTTCCTTTTCATAACGTGCGATGCGGATCGGCGGTGGACGAAGCTTCGGGTCTGAGCTTGGGAGCTCACAGAGATAAGTGGCTACTAGGACCGCAAAGGTGCCAAGGAGGTACTTGGTTGAATTAGCATTATGCCGGAAAAAATTTTCAGTCTTCGCTTGACTTACAGTCAGAGTTGGCTCGAAGTCAAATAACCAGACGCTACCCAACGAAGTGAAAATGATCGTTGTGGCTGAGGCAACATTCCTCGCATCCGCGAAGCCCTGTCCAGCAAAGAAAGGTGCGGCGATTCCGCCAAGGGCTTGCACAATGATAGTGGCCCAGACAACCCAGTTATACCCGTCGAACACTCCACCATTAGCGATCTTCTCGCCGTCCAAGAAAACCACGCCAATGAACAGCGCCGGAAAGATGGAGTAGACCGCAATTTGCACATTACGGACCCAAAGCGATGTAGTTTTGGCACTATCCCGCAGAACTTTCTCAAAATATACACCCGACAGACCAGAAGCTGCACAGGAACCGACAGTGGCAAGGATGCCAACAATTCGGTCCATAGACGGAGTCGCAGTCAAAATATCCTCCTCAATACCCTCGTAAGTCGCAGATCGTTTGTGCAAGCCTTGACCCTGTAGTTTAACCGACTTCCACTCCTCCAGAGACCTCGGAAAGTCCATATGCGTTGCTGTACCGTCGAGAGAGAGGTCGTCCGAGCTGCTTACAGGCAGATTGATAAGAGCAACGCCGCCGATAAGCAGGAGTAACAATCCCCATTTCCGTAAGGGAACACTCCTCTGCAACAGTATAAAACCAAACACTGAGCTCACGACGATCTTTAACTGGTACGAGATTTGGAACGTGGCAGCCGGTAAATTCGAGAGTGCGATATAATGTAGCGAGTTTGCCATTGTATATAGAGTAGCAGGGATGGCTAGTTTCCAGCTATCGCCGGAGAAGATGGCCGCTGCAAGAGTAGAGAGGAGGGATGTCGCGGGCACCGATGGAGGTGCTGATTTGGAGACTTCGTAAAGTGCTAGCGTTAGGGAGATCGCGAGCTTCACGACCTCGTTGAAAAAGACGGCGGTCGATGTGAAATATCGCTTGCCGCCAGTTGGAGGCATCATCCGTGAATAGTGTACGAGCTGTATGCGACAAAGGCCAGTCAGTATCCGAGGCGACGAGAATACAAAACGAAGCGGGGAAACGAACCAGCACGAAGGTGGTATACTGCACTGTCAACTGTAGTACAGATTCGATTAGAAACAAGTCATCCAGCCCAGCAACCGCTTTCTCCCTTCAGATTTTCATCGACTCACCAGTATCCATGACCCATGCCTCCAAGCCGTCCCCGACCCTGACGACCGTCGCTGGACAGTTTCGCCCATGTTGATAGCTGGTATAACTGACTGCGCCTTGGCAGGACCCGGCACGCTCGTTAATGTTCGTGGCAAAAGAACAGTAAGAGTCACTCAATATCAACCCGTATCCTAGCAGGGGTAGAATTTGGCGCCGCCGGGCTATTTCATGCAGAGGGTGAGGGCTAGTCAGTAGGGTACTAGTAGGTAGTCGACCTCGAACCCGGGCGGTGTGGTTCTTTCATGGGGGAAGAATCGGAGGATAAGTTTCCCCTGGATTTGGCGGGAGTTGGTTCCAAGCACTGATTGGCTGGGCCTCCTGACGTCAGGTTCAGCCCAATATTTAGACACAGTAGGGATCTGCGCAGGCCGTGACTGATCCATGCCGTTTTCGAAGGAAGCATACCCCGGAGGTCACACGTTTCGCATTTTAATTCAAGCAGGCGATATTAGCACGAACCCTTGCTTTTGGAGACGCCGCTCTGAGGGTGTCATGACGAAATCTGACATCCAGCTCCAAGGCAGTGTTGTCTGTCTTTACCATCTTGCTAATCTGTCTAATTAGAGCTTAGGCGACCGATCGATCTACGGAGAACCCAAACGTCACCATCAAGGAGATCGAAACTTGCCCAGCTCACTCCGTATAGTGTGCTATATCCTAGTAAAACGAGTGCAGCTTGATCTAGGGGGAAGCTAGAGAGACCGAGCCTGTTATACACATTATATTATTCTATTTTTCGAATATGACCGAAACCTCCCATGATTGCAAAATAATCCAAAAGTCCAAACCATGCAACATATGGGGATCGAGAAATCAACGCATCGTGGATATAAGAAAAAACAACGCCGCCAAGGAAAAGAGAAAGAATAGTGTGATGCACATCGCAAACTGACATATAAAACAGAATCAATGGTTATGATTAAACGATAGGACGACGGGCATCAGGATCAATGCACCGCGGTCAGGTTGTTGTTGTCGTTAGCCCATCCCAGCGCCCAGAGAGGGAAGTCGCCGCTTTGACTTGCATCTTCTGCGGTGTTCTCCAAGACGATCGCGCCGCTACTATCCGTTCGCCTTCTCGAGTGGCTCCTCTGAAGGTCGGGGACGGGAGGTGGCGGTAGACGCGGGGGAGGCTTTTGGGACGGTAGAGGCGAGAAGCGGTGAATTGGAAGGGTAGGTGTTATAGGGGATGCAGCAGTAGCGCTGGTAGCTGGGGAGGGCAGGCTCTTCGAGTATAAGCTCGTTTGCGGCGACGGGACGGACTTTGTAGCAGTCTCTTCAAAGTCTGATCCTGTGGCAGTCGGAGACAAGGCGCCGGCATTCTTGGATTTAATTGTAGCCTGGATTGCGCGTGCCGAGTCCGGGGCGATGCTAGCACTGAGGCGCAGAAAAGAGGTGTCAGTGCAGTAGTATGAGTTACGCGAAGGACCGGAGAAGTTCGAGAACATCGACCGACGATCAGCTTCAACGTTTTCATTGAAGATGCTCGGAGTGATTTTTCCATGCCGCTGTCTCATCAGATCAAGCAGACGCTCTTCCTGCCTGGTCACAGCCATGACGCGGCTTCTCCTATTGATCTCCTTCTGAGACAAGCCTGAAGTTCTTGTTTGCGGTTTGGCCTGATCAAACATAGGATCACTATGAAGGAACTCAGGTTCGAGGATTGCGGGGACACCGCTTGAACGGCGTGATCGAGTATTCCCATGTGCCGACGACGGAGCTCGAAGGTGTTTCGAGCTTGCACGAGAGCTCTTGGTGTTGCTCGACGAGGGCCGCTCCACACTTCGCAGTGTCCCTCTAGTGGTATGCGCAGCCGCAGCAGTGCATATTTCGGCCTCGTAGCCTCCGTACGTACTGACGCTGTCCCTCTGGTTCCTCGCTGACTTGAATCGAGGCTTGAGAGGTTGTGGCTCCTCGTCTTCGTCATCAGAGGACGATAGGCAGAGCACACTCGATGTATTCAAGTCTCGATTCTTCAGAGTACTTTTGCTAGCCTTCTTGGACATGCAATTACCTGTACTCCGAGAGTTTTTGCCACGCAGACCGAATTGGAATGACGAGGGCTCGATGTGGTTGCTGCCTTTCAGGTTCTTGGTCATGGCAGGATCCCGCAGTGTCCGCTGAGATGAATGTGCCGATTCTCCAGACTTGGCTGTTACGAAGCTAGAGTCACCGTGCAGGAGTTGTTCCCTGCCGCGCAAGCTAAAGTTCTTTTGGCTATAATGAAACGCGCGTTCAGGGGATCGAGGAGTTGGGGCAGCTTCGAGGTTCTTCATAAGGGCCCTGTCCATGTCGGTGGTACGCACTGTCCTCTCCATGGAAGGATTGTTCCACACGGATGGCGGGCGAGGTGTTGCTGTCGAGCTAAAAAGTTCATCGAGGGGTTGTGAATAGGCCTCTGGGCGGCTTGATGCTCTTGTTCGTGGCGGCGCCTTTGTGAGTTTCTTTCCAGCCAGACGGCTTTCCGATTTGTGCGCCCTGAGTGTAGATTGCTCGGCAATTTCGGAGGTGAAGGAGACGGCAGATGGCGAAGTTACCATGCGCTGCGGTGATAAGAGATTCGTGGAGGCCGGTTGAGGTTTGGGAAATAGCAAGGAGAGGTCGATCCTCGGAGGTCGGGTCTTTCGTTTCGTGTCCTTCATTGGTCCTTTGGGTTGTTTGAACGCCGGGTTCAAACCACCGTCTGGGTCCGGCCAGCCATCGGTAGCTACGCCAAAGCCTTTACCTGGGCTGGCGCTTGAATCAGCGGTATTCCCTCGAGAACGAGAACAGGTGTTCAATCCAGGGGACGAGCCAGGCAGGTGTAGTTTCCTGGACAGCTGGGCAAAGGTCGAGGTCGAATCAGCTGCTCCTTGGTATTCCTGTCCAAGCTGCGGCGAAGATGACCGATTTTGAAGAGTAGCGGGACGCAATCCATCCTCTTCGCCGAGCCTCTGTGCACTCTCCCGCGCATTCAGATATCCGGCGCTTCGGCTCGCTCGCTTATCGGGTCGTCGCTGGTAATCTTTATCGAGGGCAATGTCTGTTGTGCCCAAGATCTTTTGGGCCTTGTTCATAGAGCGTGTCCTATGATCCCTCCGGCTGTTGCTCCCGATGTCGCCGTTACCGACGTTGATGCTCGAGGTCCGCGGTGGTACGAGGAAGGGATTATGCGGCATATTAGAGGTAGGCCGCTCGATGAGGCGTAGTCGGATATCTCTCAATGAAGAGCTCGTCCCTTTGTCGGCAATAGAAAGCTTGGGAATGCTGACATATATCGATATTGGTGTTCGTGAGCTGCTTGGGGATAGTTCGAGGCAAATGGTTCGGAAGTGTTTCAGCCAAAAAAAGCCTTCCCCACACTACCAGAGTCGGTGAAGCTCGTGATTCCTGATGTCATGAAACGAACGCTGTGGGCTTGAGACTGCCAATGCCGCTAATTATGAGTCGCTAAATCCGAGTCTAGAACGGGAGAGGGGTATATGCTGATAGCGAGTGTTTTCTGGAGAAGTCGAGTTGCGAGGGGGATATCAGAGCAGACGTAAACGAGTGACGAAGTTGGGTGGAAGAATATTAGGTGTTAGGAGTAAAGCGCGTAAAGGAGGGAAAGCAGATGAAATGCCAGCTGACAGCAGCGGCGGCAGCCCAGGCGCTTTTAACGAGAATACTAAGCGTGGCACTGCGGAGGGGAGAGTCGGTTCAACGAAATAGCCAATTTAAAATCAAGCCCGATCCGCCCGTGCACTGAGCCCACTCTTTGGCAACACCTTCTGACATTCTCGGCGATTACGCATCATATCAATTCCAACCCCGCCCAATATTGATGTACTCTATTCAATGCATTCCCAATTTACATCCCAATGCAGTTGCAGGCTGCTGCTGTACGGCGTAGGCAAGGGGCTCGCCCACCCGATGATTGTCGACTGACAGAGTGGATGCCATGTTCAAGGGGCGATCAGACTCCGATTACTCCAGATCGAAAACCACATTGGCTAGCCTACCAATAGGATAGCCGGTGGAGCAGCGATCTTCACTCTGCAGGCTCAAAAGTCGTGCCTGAATCCTGTTATTTTCGGAGAGAACCATAGGGTGGTCTGGGACGGTCCTGGAGATCAGGGCAGCAGTCCAGCGGTTCAGCAGCAATGGTGTCCAGGGACCATGGTCACGGAGAGAGTACGGGGTATGCTGCAACTGCAGTTCCCCAGGATGTCTTGGACACATGCACAACACGAGTTTCAACGCGACGCGGGATGAACTGCGTCTGCGGCACCCCTCCAAAGTCTATACTCCTACTAAGCACTAGGGTAGAGTTAGACCAGGATGGTGCCTGTCAGACAGGTGGGTTCCTGCACCAAAGAACCAGCTTGTGACGCCACCGAATCGATAATTGCTTTTGCTGCAGTCTTCCTTTTTCTTCCTTCGACCATGAACCTTTTTTAGACTGGCTCCTCCCAAGGTCTTGGGTTCCAAACTTCGCTGGCTGCCATGCTGTGGAAAGGGAGGAGTCAGGGACAGAGATACCGGGTCAACACGTGTATCCAGCCACGCGACACAGCTGCGTACCCTTTAACCAAAAATTGAGGTGTCGAACCGTTGAATAACGAGCAAGCTGCAGAGTGCAGACGCAAGCGACCGGAGAAATACTGTAACACTTGTCATCCCTGCTGCCCAACCTCAAAAGTCAAGCTCCCACACTCACAGGAACATGAAACGAACCAGCCCATTAAAAAGGGGGCTCAAGAGTTCTAGCTAGTCTAGACTAGCTGCTGAGCTCGCACCCACGATCGAGAATGCGATGATACGCAGTACGATCCCGCGGCCTCCAACCTCACCAAGAAGCCGTTCCTGGCTTCTCCTACCAATAGGAGTGCGGGAACCCCTGTTGATCGCCAGCCCTGAGTCTATCCGCTGGAAGTGGAGGGCAAGGCCCATGGTGGAGCCAACAATGTACAATAATCCAAATTCAATAGTCCGACCAGCCCGCTCAAAAGGGAATATGTTCTCGACGCGCAAAGAGCCCAAACAATCATGAGTGTGACATTGACGCCTCGCGGCAGATACAGCTCAAACTCCGCATCGAAGAGTTCAAACCCGGGCTGGCGCTATCATTGCTGACATGTCCGATTGCACTGGATCAATAGCGCCAAACCTCGCATTCAGGTGCAACGGACATGCTCCTTCCGATGACCGATTGCAATTCAGCTACGGAGTAGATCCCATGTTTTTAGGCCGAAATCGAATTCCGACTCCGCAATGCGCCATGCCTGTCCCGGTAGATCGATACCGTGAGCTTGGTTGCCGGGAGTTACTGCAGAGGATGTGCTAGACTATTGAATATAGTCTTCCCTGTAAACAGGGGATACTACATCGAGAGTTTGCCCTGCGGTTTGAAACTTCCCTAGCAAGGATCCGCGAAATAATTCGTCAGGACTCAGGACTGAGGAGTAGGACTTCTCCGGGACGCAGGGATACACGGTCAGAACAGAGTTTTTGGAGGTCGTACATCCCATCTCCATGTACTCCGTGCAACTCGGCGGGGATTTCTCTAGCGGTGTATCCTGTGCGGAGGAGGCGAGGTCGAAGCTAATCCCGTGGAACAGCTATAATTGGACATGTCAGCTCCCGCCGCTGAGCCTGGCCTGAGCAAATCACAATCCTGTCCTCTCCCTGCATGGATCTAGGGGATGGCAGTGCCAGTTTCATATCCTGCAAGCCATCCCTACTCCAGAGCAGACAGTGCGCTAAGTCCAACCTCTTAGATCTGTCCATCGCAGATCTGGTGATGTGATTGTGAATTTGTGATCAGGGTCCCGGAATCCTTCGCTCGATCGCCAAGGCAGCGCCAACATGGACCGTGAACCTGAAAACCTGTCAGTCTGATCTCCAAGCTAGTTTCACCCCTTGACTGTGCTAGTCTAGCGACGGCTAAGTGCTGTATACCTACAGCGATGCGGTGCGATCTTCAACGTCCCTCAGGAGTCAGTCAGGACGACTGACGAGATAGACGCTAGGTCAAGCGGCATCGGGCTCTCCCCGGCTGCTTGATTCCCAGGCAGGCTACAATATCCATGCCCTACCAAGCGGTATCTGGTGTCGGTAAACGAGCGCCGGCCTGCCTCCGTAGGCATGAAGTAGAGTTGAATTTCTGACGCGGCACTTAGTATCTTGTACTACGTACCTTAACAGTTAACACAAATAGATGGTCATCACAGTTGATAGTCTCTCGTGCCAGAGCAGCCGTGTCACGGCCCAATTCTTTGTACGGAGTACAGACTTTCCAAAGGATCTATAGACTCGCGCTAGCAGTTACTCGGAGTAGGCCCGGGCCAGCTCCTAAGCAAAGACTCCGATCCCGGGGACCTGGTAGTGGTACATGGCTAAAACTTGGAGAAAGATCTCAAACTTCGGCGGCGCACGCCATAAGCTTAACTCAGTTTCAAGTACTTGTTGGACTATTGATGCACTAACTGATAAGAAACAAGATGCGGAAATCCGAATTGAGAGTCAAGACGCACGCACACAGGCAATTGTCGCCTCGTTATACGCTTCGAAGAGACATAGACTAGTTGGCAATTTTTAGTAGCAAGTATCGTACAAAGTCCCTCCAATCCATTAATAGAAAAGTATACTACGTATCCGCTGTCAGAACAACAATGAGATGCCATTTTCCGCTTTCAAACCCCGTAGGGTACACACGGGTCACAGGCACAACTTCCCAAAGAAGTAGCATAGTCGGTGCGTACCTCGCCGGGCTGTGGGCCTGGGGCTCATTGGATTCCAGTTCCAGTTTCATCGGCATCGAGCTCACCGGCGGCGGGCTCGAGCGTGAACTTGAAACGTAGACCAGACCCGCTCTTGCAAACAGGCACGAGCCCCATTTTGCCAACCTTAATAGAGCATAGTACACGAGAAGAGAGGGTGCGCTTCATTTGTTCCCACTAGTCACTTGTCTCTGCGCCAACGTCGATGAGCTTGGAATAGTTGCTGATCTTGCGTCTCTTTTTTCGTGCGCTACGTCGGGGGCCCTCGCTCTCGCGCTCGTGGTCTGTGGTCGTGGATTGGGATGGGGAGACTGGGCGGGGCTCGGGGCCGGCTTGGGAAGACCTGGTTCTCTTGCGAGTTGATATTGGTGTGTCTTTGTTGCCTGGCTGTGGCGTAAGAAGAACTTGGTCGGCCTCGCTCCGGCGAGTCCGAGCTACAACGACACTGTGGGCGTTTGATGATCTCGTCCGACGCTGAGAGCTGGAGGCTTGAGGTGATGAGTCTTTGGAACCGCCATGAGCTTCGTTCGCTCGTTGCTCGCCTGCTTTGTTGCTCTCAATATTGGGTTGAGAAGCTCGCTTGCTCAGGCCGTCGGCCTCGCTAGTGGACGGCGGGGGGCTGAGCGCCTCGCTGGAACCAGTGACATATTGTGTCGTATACTACAAAGCTTTAGCACTTGCGCACCAGTTTCAGGCGTCCAGACTTACATGATGCTCGATTTTCGCCATGGGATGCATGATCTCCTTAGTAATTGTTTGTCGAGCACTCTCTTTGTCAGCGACACGGTACGGTGGCAGCCCTCTGCGAACGGCTTCTTTTGGTGTGTATCCGGGAAGAGGCTGGAATATTCCCTTCCTCTTCAGGAACTCCTTGACGCGGGCAACCGCCTTTTCACCGCAGTCTGTACGAGGTTAAAGCGTTGCTATACAAGGAGTATTTTGTGCGACTCACGGATTTTCTGGCCAAACACCTGGCTGGAAGCTGGGACGCCTTCAGCTGTGACGAGCTTCATAACCCTTCGAGATATCACTACATTGTTCAAGCTCTCGAGAACCTTGCTTTCGTCCGGTTCTAGCAGGCATCGATAACAAGCATGGACGTCGGAAACTGCATATCTGTGCGCAGCAACATAGCCGTAGCAAAGTCGGTGCTGTCGTGTATGGCAAAAACTGCACGTAATCTAACATACTTAGCCCAGCTCAGAGACAAGGAAATAATTCCGTACCATTCCTTCCTCTTCCCCCTTCCAGTCGCACTGGCATCTGATGTCAAGCGTTTCCTCGGGTGTTCGAGCCCGGCCGTTCATTTTCTTTGTCTTGATATTCTTGCGTATTTCGACAATCTTACCTTTACGAAGAGCAAATATGTGTCTCTCGCGTTCGATCTCTCCCTCCTTAGTTATCGCTGTCACAGCCGGCTTGGCGGGCTGTGTGGAAACCAAGTCAATTTCCGAAGACTGAACCTCCTGGGACTGGTTTGTTGAGCTCAGTTAGCTGCCGCTGTGAATATGACAATCGATGGCGGATCTTACAGGCATCATCAGCTGTAGCCTTTCTCGTTCAACAACGTCTTGCGTTGCTTCTTGTGAACTTCCTACTTTGCGACACGCAACAAGTCAGTGAGGTCATTCGAAGCACGGTTAAAGACGGAGACACAGGTACCTTCGCTTTGTGAGCTTTGCAGTTTGTTCTCCTCATCCTCAAATCCGATGTCCTCACCCCGCGTCACCGCATCTGTGTATTTGATTTGGGCAGGTATCTGTGGAGGCTCCGCTTCCTCGGACACTGGACCAATCCACTTGAGTGCAGTGACTTTGAGGCCGACGCTACGCCAGTTAGTGGTGGCTGGTGGCACTGGTCTGATATTACGTACGTATGCCATCCGCTTTCCATCTTACCGCAAGCCTGGGACTCTTTCATCCATTGGTCGGTCAATGGATAGTTTATGATATCATCTTTCCCACCACTGAAGCCGGGTGGCTCATACTCAGGAGGGCAATCTTCCGTGTAGAAGAGATTGATTCCGAGCGCACGTTTGCCTGTATTGTTTAGCAACAGTCTAGCCAACAACTACCTGGGGTTCAATATACTTGGAAGATGGGGTAAAAAGGAGCTGAGGGTTATCAAGCGCCTAACAATGCTCTCCAGGCCAACTCTGGCTGTGTGAGCGGTCGTCGTGTTAGCCACATAGCCACATGGCTGTACTAATAAGCTTTCTAGGCGTTTATCCAAATCGCCTAATCTTTCAGAATACTTGAATGAGAAGGTGTATGATTCTAGCACGTTTTCCGGCGCTTCTTTGTCGGCGATGACGGTAAGTTGAACTGCTTGCAGCACGCTCTTACTGAGGGCGTCAAAGATGCCCGTTTCCTAGATTTGTCAGTAGATTGGGCGCACGTTGATTGATAGACATACCAGAACGTTCATGATCATATCGGCTTTGGGTTCTGAGCCACGGACAATAATTTTCAACGGCTGCCCTCTCTTGCCCATTCCATACGTGCTATCGGTGGTCCCATTGGAAACGCTGGAGCTCAAGCTGTTGTTAATAAACTCGCGATATGAGAATTTCTTCTGCCGTTGGGCCGTCTTGAGATCGCGATCATCGAAGCATTGCAGCGGCAGAAATTCTCTATGCAATCGTTAGCTCTAGACAAGCAACGAAGGCAAAGAAAAGTGCGAACCGAAGATAGAACAGAGTTCCGAACTGCACATAACATCGATTAGTACATGGTGTAGCCGGGGGCGGAATACTCACGGATACGTGGAGCATGATCTTAACCATCTCCAGACTTTGCTGTTGCTGTAAAGCGAGGTTTTCCTCTGGGCCTAAATTGGCCAGGGTATTTGTCGCGGTTTCTGTTTCGACTGAAGGGGAAGAAGTAGGCGCGGTGCCGTCCGATGGCAAGTCGGCGTGAGACTGAGCATGCTGTGGCCGGGTCGCCCATGGCGGGTGAGTCAATTTAATCCTGACCATGGCAGGAGAAGGCGTGCGGGCGGCCTCGCTATCGCCAGATTATTCCCAAGTCGCCAGTAGTATGTAGAAACCAGAACTCAAGACAGCGAATAGGTAGGATGATGATGGTTTGGAGGAGTGTGGACTGACGGAAGTTCGGTCACGTCACGGGAGGAGTTGAAAATGCTGCCGTGTCGTGTCTCGTCTCCGCGAACAACGCGACCACAAAGTGATGTCTATTCAACGCCGCCCTCTTTTCTTTCCAGCTTGGGTACGAGCAAGTCGGTTTGTCACTTTGTTTGGTCTTTAATAATTTATTTGTTTATCTTCCAATTTCTTATTAGTTCTCCTGCTTTTTATCCCTTCCCCCTTTGCTGATGAAAACCAGCCACCTTTTCTATGATTCATCCTAATGTGTCTCAGTTTGCTCTGTAGAGTTATCTTATCCGTTGTCATATAATGATACGCATCTCATGCTCTGGACTCAACTCTGTACTGCATTAACAGAACTCTTCTATTGCGATTTCTAGCTTTTGGTGTCGGTAATTATTTAGATGGACTCTTCGTGCTCTATACTTGAAGGGAGGGAGAGAGAAAGAGTTCCTGCTCATCTCCTAGTTGAGCTGAATCAAACACGACTTCTATGTAATGCTGTGTTTTGTCCTGGCAACACTATATATAGAAGCGGGTCGCTGAATAAAAATATTGTTGGGGAGGAAAGCTGAAGGATGAAGTACTTCCATGCTCCCTAGCGAGGACTACAATTAAAAGCTTGTCCATGCTCAAAGACGTTATTATTATTATAATACTCACCATTCAATTCATTAGGTTAGAGGTGCCCACTATCACAGTATATCGCAGGCGGCTCATGGAAACCGAAACAACTCTTGGCCTTAGCCCCTTCAACGACCGACCCGTCCTTCTAGGCCTTCCCCGCATTTTTCTTCCTCTTCGTTGCCGGCTCAGTTGCAGATTTACCAGCAGATTGGAAGATCTCTTGTACATGCAATTTGATAAACTTTTCACGTCCATGCAACACATTTTGCATGCTCCGCTCCAAGTTGATCCTCTCGGCTACAGTAGACAGCAGCCTCCAAGGCCCTTCAAGCCTTCAATGTTCTCTCCAATGTTCTCTCCACAAAGATGTTGGAGACACTGATAAATAACCCCACCAACACACGTGATTCAAGGACAAACAGCAGCAGCTACGGAGGGTCTACCGGTCTACCCTAGGGTAGTTATTGCGGCTATCTCTAGACTTTTGCTATCGTTCCTTACCTCCATGTTGAGAAAAATGGTGTCAAAGAGCATGTATGACCTTCATGGCTTGAAATAACGGGGCACGACATTTATCCCCTCCCTTACCATTACTTGCTTATTGGGGTTTAATCGATTATGTTGCGATCGGGACATCGCAAATGCTATGGAATCACTCTTCACGTGCCTTGGTGGGATAAATATCCTGCCGAGACCGTAAATATATTATATTGCCAGAACTGCGAGGCAAGTTTCATAATGCGGCGGCATATATCTGGGCTCACGGCATCTTCTTGTCCGCCGCCCATGTTGCTGTTATTATTGAAGCCCCATAGCAAAACTCCCTTTGAGCAGGCTCGTATTAGGTATTTTGTATTATTATATGGATAGTAGTTGTCGTGGTGAGTCCTTAGATTTGTTCCTGCCGCCGGGGGAGGCGCTAAATCAGGTGACGGTACGGCACGGCCGACCAGCCAAGGCGAGACGCAACCAACCACCTCCAGCTCCCTCGATTGTCTCCGCCGCCCAACATCCTCCTTGTTCGGCGCACGCCACTGGGGTTTTCTTTTCCAGTCTGCTTGCCGTCTTTCCCTCGTCGATTATCCAGTCTTCTCAGAATCCCCTTCTGTGACGACCATGATCTAACGATTACTGTTTTCTATTCATCTTGGGCAGTCAGACGGTTTTCAAGGCCGTTGTGGAGTATCGTGCTGACAGCCCCCCATCTTGTCTGTTTCCTGGAATAGGCATCTCTCCACCGCATCGATCTGTTCAGTTTATTCGCTTCTTGCATGACACTTGAATACTGGCGTGACGTACACCCCCATCTCGAATACATAAGACGATATTGGCGGCGTTCTTCCGACCGCTCTCAAGACGCGTCTTTGTGCTAAACCCGCCAACGCAGCCCAAGGGCCACTGCAAAACGATAAAATGGATGATAGTGAATCTCGAAAAGCCGCTTCCGGGTCCATCGGCCAGTTCTCCTTCGCGCCGGCAACGCGAACTACGGTGGTGACCACTACAACCACCACCACCACCACATTCCCTCCGTTATTTATCAAGCCACCACGCGCGGCTCGAGAACTCGATCATAAGCTCTACCCTCTGGCGTCGTCTCCTACACCCTCGGCCCTGAAAAACATCAGGTTTGACGTCGGGGACAAGTCTGTTGTTTTCAAAGAGCCAGATAATACCACGGCGACAATAGAAGAGGTATGAGATCACACGCCATCTGTTTTCTCGGTCCCTGATAGATTTAAGGACTAATATATAGTTTCAGATCAACGAAAAGAATGATGCGTTAAGGGCCTCTGACGGGGTAATCCGATCGGTCACTTCATTCAACTCTGAAGACGGGCAGCCACCACGTCGATTCGCAGCCTCACGAGTTTCGAGCCACCCCTCGCCTATACCAGTCAGCTCGAAGCGCCGGCTCCTGTCACTGGCCGATTCTCGACAAGGTCTTTCGAAAGCGCAATCGACCCGTATTCCGTCGGAACCTCTTAATCGTTCCTTCCGACCCCATGGCATCACTTCTTCATACCCCAGAACAGCCGGGCTAGCAACACCCGAGACGGAGAACAGCAGCTTCAGCTCTCAGGATAGTATTGCCTCGCGAAGGAGGATCCACAGCGCAAACCTTCCTCGAAAAGAGACCCTGCTTCGGTCTCCACTATCTTCACAAGTCGAATCGCCGGGTGATCAGTCAAGTCTACATACTAGGAAAGATCCATCTCGAACTAGGACTATCGTTTCAGAGAGAAGCAGGCAACTTTCGCGCCTGCCAATACCAGACTCTGCGGAATCGGCATTACAGCAAGACCATGACCTGGAAGCTCCAGAAAGCCAAGATACGGATCTGAACCCGGATACCCTTTCACAAAATAGATCTATAGACTCTGCTTCGCAGTTGACGCTGATTGACAATGTACTTGCTCAAGACATGTGCTTGCCCAGTCCGAGTCTTTCGCCGGTGGCAGCCATGAACGCCCTGCACGCCGAATCATCGTTTGATTCTGCCGAGGATCCTGAAAATGAAACAGATTCTAGCTTTGAGCACATTGAGTCTCAACTCACTGAACCCTTCTCTAAGCCTCTTGATTCTTCCGTCACTACGGGTGTTGAGCCGAACGCTGATATTCCAATCGCAAATTCTCGGATGCCCAGTGCGTCGTCGTTGATGGATATACCAAATGTTGTCAACTTTTTCGACTCCATGCCGGAAGAAATGAAGACCTACCTCATGTATCAACTCCTCAAACGCTGCCCGAAACCGACTTTGCACTTCGTTGCGGACGTCGTCAACCCTGCCCTGAAATGTGACTTTCTCACGCTTCTTCCACCTGAGTTGAGTCTAAATATTGTGAAATATTTCGATACACAAACCATGTGCCGTGCTGCACAAGTCTCGAAGAAATGGAGGCACATCATCAACTCTGATGAGAAGTCGTGGAAAGAACTCTTTGATCGGGATGGGTTCACGCTTCCGGAGGGGGAGTTACAGCGCGCTATTAGAGAGGGCTGGGGCTGGCAATATCCTAGCGGGCTTGAGGATTTTGAGAAAGACCTTAGTTTTTCGACTTTCAGCAAACTCGACTCAGAGCCTTCTGGTTCTGCTTTGTCGCCCTTTGCAGGGCCAAGCGACAGATCAACGTCTGTAAGTCGACGTCCGAAGAGGAAAGCGAACACTAGGGTTTCGAGCAGGAAACTGGCGAAGCGAAAGATATCGTCGAGCGGCACTGATCAGTCGGACTCGTCGGACTGGAAAAGGGAAGTGTCAATGACAGAAGGCCCATACGCTGCTGCCAATGCTGCTGCTGCGGCAGTACCGTATCCAGATATTGGCCTCCCATCCCTCAGGAGCCTTCACCTCTACAAGTCCTTGTACCAGCGGCATTATTCTGTGCGCAAGGGCTGGATGAAACCAGGTGTAAAGCCAAGACATATTGCATTCCGTGCCCACGACCGCCATGTAGTCACATGCCTTCAATTCGACACCGACAAAATCCTGACGGGCAGTGACGACACGAACATCAACGTATATGACACGAAAACAGGCGTTTTAAGAGCAACCCTGGAAGGGCACGAGGGCGGTGTTTGGGCGCTCGAATATCACGGCAACACTCTAGTTTCTGGGTCGACTGATAGGTCCGTTCGCGTCTGGGACATTGAAAAGGCGAGGTGTACTCAAATATTCCACGGTCACACATCAACTGTGCGCTGTCTGCAAATAGTTCTACCTGTTGAGGTCGGGAAAAAAGCGGATGGTACTCCTGAGATGATGCCCAAAGAGCCATTGATTATCACAGGCTCGCGTGACTCGAATCTGCGCGTGTGGAAGCTTCCTAAACCTGGCGACCCCGGCTACTATCAAAGCGGACCCCATGTGGATGATTCCGATTGTCCTTATTTTGTCCGTGCACTCACCGGCCACCAACATTCCGTTCGCGCAATTGCAGCCCACGGGGACACTCTAGTGAGCGGAAGCTATGATTGCACCGTACGGGTCTGGAAGATCTCGACCGGAGAGACTGTTCACCGACTGTCTGGCCATTCACTCAAAGTATATAGCGTGGTCCTCGATCATAAGCGGAACCGCTGTATAAGTGGTTCTATGGACAACATGGTCAAAGTTTGGTCTCTGGAAACCGGCTCAATTCTATACAATCTGGAGGGCCATACATCGCTTGTTGGTCTTCTAGACCTACAGTGCGATCGTCTTGTCTCGGCAGCTGCAGACTCAACTCTCCGAATCTGGGATCCCGAGACGGGCCAATGCAAGAGCATGTTGAGTGCCCATACTGGCGCAATTACATGCTTTCAACATGATGGTCAAAAAGTCATCTCAGGCTCTGACCGGACTTTGAAAATGTGGGATGTACGGACCGGGGAATGTGTTCGAGATCTTCTTACGGACCTTGGAGGGGTATGGCAGATCAAGTTCAATGACCGTAGATGTGTCGCCGCAGTGCAGCGGGACGGTATGACCTATATTGAGGTGAGTGCTCTTTCTAAGTTTTTTCTGGCTCGCTGTTCTAATAAAGCTAGGTCCTTGATTTTGGAGCCTCCCGCGATGGTCCTCCGGAAGATCAATTTGGCAGACGCATCGTTGTCAATCGATCAGGCCAGGAAGTCAGTGACACCGACGAAGATTATGATCTTTCCGATGCATAGTCATACACCAACGCAATGAGCTGGTTTCTACGCTCCCCTTCACTGGTAGGGCCCTAGGATGGGGTGTCTACTATTTACGTCCCACAACATCAAGCATCTATGCTCTATACCTCCTTCCAGAACTTTTATCACTCTTCTTACATATGACACATTCGATCCACGCACTATTTACGATACCCATTCTCACGGAAATGTTTACATTGCAAGGCTTTGCATAGCGTGGTTAGCAGCATTCGTCTAGCTGCGGTTCATGACGGGTAGGCGTCTTGGTATTAAGAACCATTACATATTCTTATCGCGGCGGGCTAGCACTCATGTTTATACCACTTCTTCATCTATCATGTTATGCCCCATATGCTCGTTCAATGTCGCACATATTTTTTACACATGCATGGATTTGAAAGCGGTTTATACTTGGCTCTTTTTCTGTTCCATGCTTAAAGAGAATTCAGAGTCATAAACACTCGCATTCATGTAGAGCACACAATAGTTATCATTGTAGACGAGAAGCAATGTGCAGTGATTGCTGAAGACCCAACCCTCCGTTCTAGCCGCAACCCCGCTAAGGCCGATGGCTTATGTGCTCATTAGGAAGGGCTGATTTTGACTGATATCCTGAGCGTCAGTAGACGCCTATCCTAAGCCGCCCTTCCATCAACTTATACCTCACTGGAGACAAAGAGAGTGAGCATATACCCTCCGTAAGATTGCAGATATACTGGCTTACCGGATAGATATTTGGGTAAACCGATAAGCTCGAAACATAGGCCTCAGATTCTTCGAGGTGCCGAGTGGGATAGTCCTCCGAATGAGTATGGGTAGAGGGTGCTTATACTTAGTGTCCAAAGATCAACTGGCAAAGCTTGCTGGAAGCACGCCCGTGATGTCAAAATCGACGACACAGAGATTCCCAGACTGGTCGACGAGGAAGTTTTCTCGGTAAATATCGCCGTAGTAGTAGCATAATAATGGCTCATTGCTGAAGTCAGTCATACCATAATCCTGACCATTCTGGAACTGAGATTTCGAAGAAGCTATGGAGTTGTGATTAGAGAGAGCATCCATCCTTTCAAAGGCGATGTGCACTCTACCGCGGCTGAGGTTCAAATGCTTCTTCACATCGTCAATCAAGGCGCGGGATGGAGCCAACTTACACGATTAATGGAATCCTGCAGCTCTTGCACCGAAGAATATATCTTTGCTGCCTCTTGATCTTTGAAAGATATGTGTCTGATATAGCCACCCGGTGGCCCAATGTTTCCAAGGGCTCCCAACGGTAGCTTCACGACGATTAGCTCGGACAGCGCCTGTGCCCGCTCTTCGTCGGATGCAAAGTGATAGATATCGATGTATTTGGTTACAAGGTAAGCGCTCGAGCTATGAGCTAGGAGTCAGGCAAGGTAGAGTTCCGGGATGCAGATAGATGACTGGGAATTTGCGTTTATGCGAGTGTAAAAGAAAAGCTGAGCATGGGCTTCGGCCAATTTAGCATTGTTATACTTGACGAAGAAGATCTTTCCATTCACAGTGATGTATGTTAGATGATTAGAATCAAGACCCTTCTGGCGGCACAGTTCAACGACTTGGTCTTTAGAGGGCAAATCTGGGACAGAGGGATTTGATACTTCCCTATCAGTGACAACCATATTGAATGCCGGGATATGAGAAAGCGCGTGAAGTCAAAGCGAAGCAAGTCTTGTTGTCAGTGATTGACAAACTCCAGGGTTCTTATTTTCAGATTACACAGCCAAGCCAACTAGTTAGGGGCCGGACAGCAGCCGATGGGCCATGGAAGGCTATTTGAGACCGGCATTGATCAAAGTGAGAGGACGGCTCCTGCGGCTGAGGTGACAAGGTTCAAGGCAGTTCTGACACTGGGTTGTTCCCCTTGGAGCGTGGGGCGTGCCATCAATTATCCTTTTACGGAAAGAAGTTTCAAGATCATGTTCATGGTTTTCGATCTTTTGCTCATATTCAAGATTGTCGTCCTCCAGCAAACTGACTTCGCTGTAATTCAGTGTTCCGACGGCGCAGCTGTTGAATAGTCTTGTTCAGTAGAAAGTGGGTTACATGTTCACTGTTGTAAGTAATGTCGCGTTGGACAGGAGGGGGCGGAGGGGGCGCATTTGGAGGCGTCTCAGGGTCATGCCCTCTGAATACCCGGGACGATTCGGTGCGCATGATGACGTCCAGTACATACTGTGTTGTACCATCCACTGAATGGACGATAAAGAGAACCAGCCCGGCCTATATCAAGGAGCACCGCCAATCAATTCGCATCAACCGCCCCGTCTAAGCCCGCAGCAGAAACAATGGCCCAGCGAACGGAGCTGATGCCCAAGAACCGACCTCCGCCAAGCGGCGTATCCGCGCTACACGTCAAGATTTCTCCAAGGGCACCTGGTCCGTCAATGCGTGCCGTGCGGGCGTCTGGCTGGACCTTCGATCTGAGTTTCGTTAGGGTAGCGCGCAGGGCGGCAAGTTTCGCGGCGGAGGGGACGCTCGTAGGCTTAGCTTTTTTGTTTACGAGGAGCTTGTCGACTTTCGAGAGAATGATTTGGTGCGGGATTGCGTGCTGGCGAAAGAGATTGAGGATCGCGGCGTCCGTTCGTTTTATGCCGTGCTCGCTGTCGATGAGCAGGAAGGCACGGCGGAGTCTGTTAACATAACAATGTCAGCCAGCTTGAACCTAGACATAGCCCAGCCCTTTAATAGTGTGTATATCCGGAGGCACTCACTGCTTCCTCCCCTGTAAGTACTTCATAATTTCCGCGCCCCACTCCGTTCGACTCGCTTTGCCATACCCCGGCATATCAAGCAGGACAATCTTCGACTCGCCGCCCTTCGTCCCCCCAATCCCAAACGCATTCATCTCTCTTGTCCGCCCCGGCTTCGATGATGTCCAGCATACCTCCTGGCCCATGATTGCATTCAGCAGCGAGCTTTTCCCCACATTTGAGCGCCCCAGGAACGCGACTTCCGGCTCGATCGAGGACAGAGGCGTGGTGCGGAATTTGGCCGCGGACCATAGCTTTATGGGGGAGTGGCGCGAAGGCGTGAAGAGTTTGTCTGCGTATGCGAGTTGCGGTTCTGTGGGGGATGAGGTGTCCCAGTAGTAGGAGATGTGGTCCGATGTTAACTCGCGGAGTGGAGGGATCTTCTGGAACGGTGATTGGGGGTGTACGGCGGTTGGTGGTGTCAACCTGGTGGTGATTGTTCGGTATTGTGTGCGCGAGTGGATGGATTGTCGGCAGCTGCGACATATGTATAAAGGGGAATTCATCATGGCAGAGGGTTTTTGTTGCGGAGCGAATGCCGAGTTAAAAGTTGCGATGGCCTGAAATTCGTTGCGCCGAAGAGCTTCTCTGCTCCCAGGCTCAGAAAGTTAGCCGAGATAAGCAAGGGACGGCCGGACTCGGCATGTTTTCCGAGATCTCCGCGATAAGCTCCGGCAATGATGCAGTTGTCTTTGGTTTCTGCAACTACTCCTTCTGCGGCATCTATACTCGACTTATCTACCTACTTCGGTCCAAAGTCCTCCTTATCTACAACTTGTGACATTTGAGCACCTTCCGCTATAATCAAAATGATCAACGCTGTGCTCGTCTTCAATAACAATGGCCAGCCCCGCCTAACCAAGTTCTACACCCAAATAGTGAGCCATCCTTGTTATCTGTCGACTATCCAAAGTTTACGAGTCTTTCATAGGACACACAAACAAAACAATCGCTCATCGCCCAAATATACGACCTTGTCGCCCAGCGGCCCCCGACAGCCTGCAACTTCCTCCCCCTTCCTCCTATCCTCGCCCGTGGCGCCAGTGCCAGCGGCAACACTGGTCCCTCCGATGCCCCGGCCCAGATCACCTATCGCACCTACGCGACACTCTCATTCATCATGATTTCCACGTCAACCGAGTCGCCATTGGCCTTAATCGACCTTATCCAGGTCTTCGTCGAGGCACTCGACCGCATTTTCGAGAACGTGTGTGAACTGGACCTCATATTTGGGTTTGAGACGATGCATGCGGTGTTGAGCGAGATGATCGTTGGTGGGGTAGTCGTGGAGACAAATATCGATAAGATTGTTGCTGGGGTGCAGAGCCAAGAGGGGAATCTGGGGAAGAAGAGGGCTATACAGGCGGCGAGCTCTGGGGTGGGGAGGGGTGGGTTATCTGGACTTGCCGCTTGGCGATGAACTGGTATGGACTCGCAGTTTGCGGTTTTTTGTTGCAGGCGTCTTGCAGTTACGGTCTATGCATCACGAGGCGCTTGGCGATTCGCTTTTTATACTCGGTTACTAAAATCAAATTTTATGTTAAAGCTAGGCTCTAGACTTGTTTGATTACTGGCAGGCTGGGCCGGTCAAAACTGCAATTGGCACCTAAATGATCATGACCTTGCGTACTCCGTACGTATCCTTGATTCTTGATACTTCAGCATGGCTGTATCCGTATCCGGAAGGGGCGGGCTAGCCCTATAATGTGACACGTGATAAAATCGGAAAACGGCTCGCTTGATTTTCCGGTTTAGCGCGGCCCACGAAATCGTTAGCGCCCTTTTCTCATCGAACTCGAAATAGTCCTCGTTTCTTTCTTTCTTCTTCTCTTCGTCAATCCAGTCAACCAGCTCACAGCGGATCACAGTCGACAACAATGGTAAGCACATAGCAATTCAGTCTCGAGTCGCATCTTTTGAATAGAGCTCTCGATCGACTTCGCGATATGTCGTGAGACACTTTTCACTTCGTTTCGCAAAGTTTCGAAGCAATTTCCATTGATCGCACAATTCCCGCTGGGATACGAGCGTCAGTGATGATTTGGCTGGAGGCGCAAGTCTAGTCTCACGACTGGCTTGCGTCCTCTCTAGAGTTCAAAGAAGATGCAGCATTGGTGGACGATATGCTGATCTTCTTTTCTCAATGACAGCCTCCCACCAAGTCCGGAAAGAAGACCGCTCCCCTTCCCTACCCTCAGGGTAAGGCTGGTTCCAGCAAGAAGGGCCCCAAGGTATGTGCATCAAGCCTGGTTGGATCGCGGTAAATGTGTGCTAATTGATTGCAAGAACCCTCTCATTGAGAAGCGTTCTCGCAACTTCGGTATTGGCCAGGACATCCAGCCCAAGCGCAACCTCGGTCGCTTCGTCAAGTGGCCCGAGTACGTCCGTCTCCAGCGCCAGAAGAAGATCCTGAACCTCCGCCTCAAGGTTCCTCCTTCCATCGCCCAGTTCCAGGCCACCCTGGACCGCAACACCGCTGCCCAGACTTTCAAGTTCCTCAACAAGTACCGCCCTGAGACCAAGGTTGAGAAGAAGGAGCGTCTTCACGCCGAGGCCACCGCCGTTGCCGACGGCAAGAAGAAGGAGGATGTCAGCAAGAAGCCTTACAACGTCAAGTACGGTCTCAACCACGTTGTTGGTCTCGTTGAGAACAAGAAGGCCTCTCTTGTCCTGATTGCCCACGACGTTGACCCCATTGAGCTTGTTGTCTTCCTCCCCGCCCTCTGCCGCAAGATGGGTGTCCCTTACGCCATCGTCAAGGGTAAGGCCCGTCTCGGTACTGTTGTCCACAAGAAGGTTAGTCCCCTCACTTGGATCGTCTGCTCGGCTACATTGACTGATTCCACCCCTAGACCTCCGCTGTCCTTGCTCTCACTGAGGTTCGCTCTGAGGACAAGTCCGAGTTCACCAAGCTCCTCAGCGCCATCAAGGAGGGTTACACCGACAAGACCGAGGAGTCCCGCCGCCACTGGGGTGGTGGTATCATGGGCCCCAAGGCCGTTGCCCGCCAGGAGAAGAAGCGTCGTGCTGCTGAGGCCGCCATCCGCGTTTAAGCGTCTCTTCCACGATAATGACTTCGAAAAAGGCTTGTTAAAATTCTACAAAAGTGAATCCGATACCATGGTCCTCCCTCCATTTTCCTCTTTTTAGTTGCGTCGCAGATACCCATGAATGCATTTAAGACCTCATCATGTTGAGCCCCAAGTAATAACACGTACGCCTAGCATTCATGAGTTATTCTGCCCGCTGTAGTGATGTCTACTGCGTAGATTCTCGTCTGGTCGTGCACCTTTGTAACAACGTTATTCAGACGGTCAAACCCCTTATTCCGAGGAAGGCCGTGGTTGATGTTTACCTCCATTGGCTCTGCAGTTTCTCTCATCTTGAGGTACCCAGATTACAAATCCCAGGTTTGGTATACCCGCCTCCCTCCTACATCCATTGACCTGACGACACTCATCACACGACAAGAACAACAGCTAGCATAGTTGTATCGCAAACAGTCGATCAATCAATGAATCAATCGGTATCAGCGCTTGCCTTAGTAGGTATGTAACTAAGAAAGTCCGCAGCAGCATCGACGGTGGACCATGAAATAAAACAGAATGAAATAGTATAAGAAACCCCAACCATATGCAAACCAGAGATGAAGAGGGAGAAGAACAAGAGGAATCATCGACCATCAGACCCCATTTTTGGATCTGCAAGGAAAAGCAAGAAGACAGAGACCAACACCCAAACTGGCCCGGCATCAACTAATACAATCTTGAAGATGAAGAGCGGAAAGAGGGCCAAGCACACCACTCAGATTAACCGTACAAGGAACAGATAAGTCGCTAAAGATAAAAACACACAGGGGGCGTCGCAGGGAATCTCAAGCAGTGAGAGGGCATGCGGTCGTTAGCGTTGGGTATTGTGCCGTCCAATGAGACCTTGTTTGACCTATGATGATAATTAGTGGGGTTTCAATGGTAATATCACGATGAGCATATATGCATACCTTCATTTGTTCAATCCTAGCCTTCAGTTGACTTGTAACTTCAGCGGCCCTCCTCCAATTCTCTGCTGGCTCTGTACTTCGTGTCGGCTGTTCTTCGCCTGAAGCACTGCCTGATCCAACCATCGATGATCTTGTAGGGCTAGCCATGCCTGAGTAGGCATTTCCAAATGACGGGCTGAACTTGCGGCGACCAAGTCCTGGTGATTCCAGGCCGTTCTCCTTCTCCTCACTCGGGCTAGCAGATGCATAGCTCCGTGGCCGTGTACTTTCGAAGCGAGGACCCATATGGAGACCACTTCGGGCTATCGCGGAATGTCCATTATTGATAGGGTCCTGGTATAAGGAGCTCGGGTCTGGTATCGTCATGCCGAACTGGTCAGAAATTGTAGTTGGAGAGTTCAAAGCCCCTGAACGAAGAGCTCTTGATAGCTCTCGTTTCAGACGCTCAATTTCCCGCTGTTGTTTTTGTACGTTTTGATCGGCAGCCTCTGCATCACTTCGCGCTCTGGTAAGCTGGGTTTCCTTAGCCTTGATACTCAGCACGTCTCTTGTGTGGTCTTCAATAAGCTGCGCATTCTGATTTTGGAGTTCGCCTATAGTAGTGCTCAATTTCGCTTTCTCGGACTTCAACTCTTCAGTCATGCGGCTCAGTCGTTCCTTTTCTAGTCGAAGTTCCTCGAGTTCAGCCCGTTCTATAGCAGCGAGGCCACTAACAGCTGGTGCGACTGGTATTGGCGCTGGCTCGGCTAGAGCTGGCGTTCTGGCTATAGGACGGCCAGCCAGTCCTCTTCCAAGGCCGAACTTCGAGACGGGGGGTGGTTGTGGCTGCTCCTCAGCGGGTGGCGAAATAACTCGTCTCTGGGGCGAAGCTAGGCCTCCTGGTCCACCAAGCTTCTTCTTCAATGCACCCCCAGGTGTTGGAAGGGTACGCTTCGACGGGATGGCTTTCATTGCCGGCTTTGACGGTGAAGGGGCAGCGACAGGTTCTTCCGCCAGTGGTGCAGGAGCTGCAACAGGTTTCTTCAGTCCCAGAGGCTTCTTGGTCCCAAGTGGCTTCTTTGCCGTGGGAGGCGCTGCCTTTGGCGCCCCAATAATAGGCTTAGGTCGATCCTTCGCTTTCACCTCGGCGGTTTCAAAGTACTCCTTGATTTTGGTCTTCCGAATATCGTCCAATCCGTCAAGGAAAGGCGTCATCGCTCGTTCACCCATTATCTTCATTAGTGTACCGAGAATCTCTGCACCTCCTGCGCGGTTCACTTCAACTGAGTCGGTAAGGAGTTTAGTGGCAGCTTCAGCTATTGATTTGATTTCTGGCTTGGAGGGCACCTCCCGAGTCGTACGAAGGCAGCGAATCAAGAACTTGACAGTTTCTTGCTTCACTTGGGGGTTCTTATGTTTGACGAACTCTAGGATTTCCTCCAGACAGTCTGCCAGGCTAGTCGCAATAAACACGGCATCAAGGGCTTGTCCTAGAGCATCCGCAACCGTCTGCTTCTTCTCCTTCAACCGCTCCATTATCGGCGACATGACCGTAGGGCGATATTTGACGAAAGCGCTGCGAGTACCTTTGGCGAGAAGATCGATACAATTGGCTGCGACAGTCACAACCGCAACGTTAGCATCTTTCATACACTTGGCTAGGCCTCGAACAATCTCGTCAAATGGGCCATCCTTGATCTTTGGTACGTTTAGTACCGTATATAGGGCGTCTAACGCTTCCTTCCTATCCTTCCATTTCGATGACGCTAGCTGTTCGTGAAAGTCCTTGGGAATCTTGGGAAATATGTCGACAGGCTCTGAGAGATCAAAGGCATCAACCTCTCCACCGTCGTCGTCTTCCCCATAATCATCCTCCCCACCGGCTTCGCCGGGCACACTACCTCCGCCGACACCTGCATCAGCTTCAGCTTGCTGTGCCCGGGTTAATCTCTCTTGCTTGGGAGGTAGCTCTTGTGCCACCGCCTCGAATAATTTCTCCAGGTCTTGTTGCTGAACGGGCTTCAATTCAGCCCAGAAAACCGGCTTCATCGCTTCTTTCAGCCATCGGTACAGCTCTACAGTGAGATTCTGTGCTTCCGCGCGGACATTTTTGTCAGCATGCCCAAAAACCTTGGGCAAAACTTTCAGCACCGGCTTGGGGTCGACAATTTTGCACCCAAAATTATGGAAGATACCGGTCAAACCGGCCAGTGTAGCGGCAATGACTTTGGGTACTTTGTGTGATAGAATCGGCAAGATCTCTTCGATAACGGGTTCGGGTTTGTCTAGTTCAACGCAGAGAAGCAACGCCTCTAGCGCGCTTGCTTTTGCTGCGGGTCGGGTTTGCGGTAGACCTTTCTCGGCGATACCGGGGACGGTGGCTCCGCGCGTCCTTCACTCTGTCAGTCGGGTGCCCACGCGCAACGGCGTCATTCATAAATGTCGGTGTGTTGGGAAATAAGTACCTCGCGCAACCTGCAGGGCCGCCATATTGTAGAAACGCGCAGTATGCTGCTAAACCATCCTGCTGTGCGGCAACGTTGGAGTCTGTAACGGCGCCTTTCCATAAGCTAGCGTCTTGGAATTGCGCAAAAATCGGGTCGGATTCGTCGCCGGTTGTCTCGAATTGTTGTTTGGCATCTTCGTATCCTCCTTTTCGCACCTTCCAGTTCTGCGGGACCACCAATTGTTAGTCCTTGGAATCGACAGTACGACCGGAGCTTGGGTAGCCAAGGGAGCGAGCGAACCTTGTGTGTAAAACGATCTTGGAACGGCAGTGAAGCAAACTCATCATCTCCTTCAGGCATCGTGGCGGATTATAGTTACTGCAGAACACTGCGCGATCAGCAAATTGCGCAGTTGTGGCAATGGTCGGTAGAGCAACGCGAAAGAGAAAGCTTCTGACGATGAGGTGGGCCAGAATGCAGATTTAAAACGAAGGTTCTGATAATAAGAGACCTTTCCCGTGACGACCAGCAGATGCGCTCTCGTGGAGGAAACGAACCTTAGTCTTGCAGGCTATTGCAGATCTGGGCAAGCGGGCGGAGTGCGGATGAGTTGCCCACACAACAGCATCAAACTGGAGGGGCAGACTAGAGGTTCGGTGTAGGTCAAAACGCCGGACTGACTTGTGGAGTTTTAATAGGTATATGGTTCAGGTTATCGAGTGGTAAGACAGAGGAGCGCGGGGAGAAAGATGATGAAGAGACGGAGACAAGGGTGGCTGCGGTTCCTGAGTAAACAAAATGGCTGCTTGGGCGACCCAAAAGTCAAGGCTTGGCACTTTTTAAGGTAGGTGTACTGCCCAACTGACAATAATGCAACATCTGGGTTCTTTTTCTTTCTTGACATCATACTCGGGCACTATTCAGTCAATAAGACCGAATAATACCGGTCTTGATTAAGTTGCGTTGGAAGCGTACAAGACTGGAGCCATTGTGCCTAACTTCCCATTACCTTTTACAGTCCATTATATATTTATGACGCGTTTGGGTCTGAATGAACACACCAATTCAGATTGTATGTATGTAGCAGGCCAAACATTCATTTCCCTTGAAAATTCCCTCAAGGAACTATACACATAAACTAAATGTATAATGAAACAATATGATACAGGTTTTCAACGCTCGACCCTCGCCTAGACCGACGCTTGAGCACTTGCACTCGCGGCGGTTCTCTCCAAGACTAGCCTCCGAATACGCCCAATGTGTTCTTGCCCATGCACAGGCGCCTGATATTGAGTCGCCCCAGTCTCAAGCCTCCTCTGTTCCCTGCGCGCCGCCTTTGCTACTCGCTTCTCAACGCGAATAGCATCCCTTTCTTCCCTCGACAGAACAGCTGGTCTTTTCTCGATAGCCACACCAAAAGGGGCAATGATGCGTTCAACGACGTGATGTACGCGACGACTCTTCGGGTACCCGGATGAGAATTCGATCACGTCGCCTACGCGTAGAGAGTTTCTGGGATCCGAGACCATGAATGTTGTGACCTTGGGGTAGTTTTTGCGCAAGAAGTCATCCCAGACATTATGGCGGTGTTCAACCCGAACGCAACGATCCATACGTCCGACAGAGACGACTGTGCCCTTCTTCAGAGTATAGGGGTATTCGCGGAGAGACGGGGGTTCGGCGGAAGGTCGGGCGCTTGGCTTAGCCTCTTCTGTATGTTGGGAGACTGTCTCTGGTGCAGAAGTAATGGATCGGCGGGATGTGAAGGTTGGTCTGTTGCATTGCAGAGCGGTGGATGTTTGTGCGGGTAGGAGCAGGGTTGACCTGATGGCGGATGATCGTAAGGGCTGTATTGCCCGTAAGATGTGACTGGGCGCCATGTTTACTATTAGGAATTAGCCTGCTGCAATTAGACGTGTGTCAAAATATAGATTAGTAGATTCCGAAGCAAGACTTACTCGTTGGGAGGGAGGCTGAGATCTCGCCGCGATGTCGTCGCAGTCAATGAATAACTAGGCGGAAACTGGTAACCCGATTCCACGTAATAGGGTATCAATGAGCAAAGCTTCGGCGTAGCAAGGGTTGAAGACGGAGTGATAATCGGAGTTCTCTCATCGATCGCTCGTCTTGGAGGAATTTCGGATCGACGAGGTTTGCGAGTTTGTTCTGTTTGCAACCGCCTCGAATTAGGAAACCCGCATTACTACTTCAATCCTATGTCAAGTGAGGGCAATCATGGCCTGCTTGTTTTTTATTTTGTTTTTATTCTTGTTTCTGTTTCTCCTCCATCTATCTCTCAGCTCTCTTAGTTCTTTTAGTTCTTTTAGTTCTTTTAGTTCTTTTAGCTCTTTTATCTTCAAAAACCCCTATGCTTTTATGCCTGGGGATTATGCGGATACCACTTTATTACCGGTTATGCCCCTGGGCGTTCGAGACTGGAATAAAGAACGCGTAACTATTGTCACTGTTGAGCAATTACTGGCTGGCCCTTGGATAAACTCGGATTGAACCTTCGAGACTGAATGGGACGCTGCTGACTACCTAAAATTAGCATCGAACGCGAATCTATAATCTCGCTTACCAAGCTAGAAGGTGTTGCAACTCGCGGAATAGAAGGTCGGTATAGGTCACCTGAGTGTTTTAAATGCTCAGGTAAGCATTACCCCCTACATGTAATGCCAAGCCAGGAGCTATAGATACTTATATAAGTATTTAAATTTTACTTA
>RHLP01000180.1:0-43156 GCA_003719405.1 Aspergillus incahuasiensis | reverse complement strand
GCCTGGAAAATAGTTTTTGTGCTGCCAAAGACTTATAAATTATAATATATTATTTAATTAGCCTAAAAAATTATTTATACCCTACTAAAGGCTACTAAAGCCCTGCAGGGCCCCCAGAGGGCCCCCAGAGGGCACCCCCTAGGAGGGCAAGCTAAGTCACCTAGAGTATCAGGCCCCCAAAGCAAAGCATAGGTTGGCCAGCGGAGGGTAGGAAGCTTGTTTACATTATATAAGTATCTATTATCTTAACCATGTAATTAGGCTTGCTCTGCGCTCGCCTTCAGCTCACAGCTTTGCGCGCAATTAGGATGGACTGATATAGCGCCAAAAGGCGTTATCTTGTTGGAAGTATATACAGGAGTTAGGGCTTCCATCTTCAATTCACGAGCCCCATCGACCCAACCTGAACGCCTACAATAATGACATCGCTCACGTACTGTACTAGAGATACACCGGGCCACCACTACCCAGCGTGATTGAACCCTTCTTGCTGCCAATCGTCTCCATCGAGCTGCTGCCCGCTATACGAACCTGAGCCGCCCCCGCTCCCTGCACCCATTGCGGCCGCTGCTGTTGCGCCAAGAGTCGCCGCGCTGTGTTTCTCGATTTCCATCGTGCTCATCATGTACAGCATCATGAAGAGCAGGAAATGCAGAGCGAAACAGTAGCCTGCAAAGAGATTCCGGCTTGTTCGGTTCGCGAGAATGATGCGTGTGAGTGAGAAGACGACCCGTTCTGGCAGGCTCATCCGCTTGTATGCGCGAGTGGATTCGCGCCCTCGGAAGGCGGCGAACGGCGATATTTGGGCTTCATAGGCGGTCTGGTAGCGGTCGACAGATAGACCCGAGGGGGTGTCGGCGGATGGGTGGATCGAGGAAGCGCTGGGTCTGTTGGCGTAGGATGAGGCGGACGATGATGCTCCTTGGCCTCGGCTGTATGTTGAAACATACCTTGTCTTCTCGTAGAGGTTGAGGTTGTCTTTTTGTAGGGAGGCAACTTCCTGTCTGAGGGACTTTACTGTGCCGTATAAGTTGGACAACTCTTCCTCTAATTCGGAGTTCTTCTTCTTGAAGCGGTCGCGCTGCGCTTGGATCATAGGCAAGAGACCGGATCCTCCACCCACCGGTTCCCCGGCCCGGATGGCGTCCATTGTGTTGTTGGAGATGGCCGAGCTATCGAACCCGGAGATGATTGATGATGTTGGAGATACTCCTCTCCGTGCAGAAGTAGGGTATTTTGAGGTGTATGTGCCGGCCACAGACATGGCCGAGGATGGGAAAGCATTCGCTGCCTCCTGTTGTAGACGAAGAAGGTCATTCTCGAGAGTAGTAGAGAGGGTCTGCGACTTCTCCAGCTCCTCTTTTGTGGTAGAAAGATCATCGCGAAGAGTCTCGAGCTGGCCTTGTAAATCACGATGTGAGACGCGGAGAACGGTGAGCTCATCGGTGAGCTTCTTATTCCTCGCTAACAGAAGCTGCTCGAGGGAGCTGTTTTTTCCGCCCTCTTTAGCTTTATCCATGGTGCCATTCGTACCATCGATGAGGTCCCCAGCGTCATCGTCGTCGCCAGCTGAGAATTCAATTGACTGAGACTTGTTAGGATTGTAGTACCATAAGTATGGATGCGGCGTACCTTGATCATATCCAGCTCACGGCGGATGTCCTCATAGTCTGCCACCTTCTCTAGCCTTGTCTTCAATTCTTCCTTTTCAACGGCAACCTTAGAGCACTGCCTCTCAGACTGCAAGAACTTGGCCTCCCACGTATGCCGTTCAGACTCTCTATCAAACCGAGCAGCATCCAATTTTCGTAGTAGAGAAGAGTTCTCGGATTGGAGACGAAGATATGCGGGGTCGTCGTCGATGGATGTTGCCTGCTCCTCCTTAGAATGAGAGACAGCTTGAGCTAGCTCAAGCCTCAATTGCTCGTTCCGGCCTTCCATCTCCGCCAGTCTTAGGCTAGTCTTTTCCAGCTCGCTAGATACCAGTTCCAGCTCTGCAGCGGTCGCGCCGTTGTGCGATTGACTGCCGCCTTCATCGTTCTGGCCCAAGCGCTGCGAGACCTCATAGCTTGCCTTGAGCTCCTTTATCAGACGTTCCTGGTTCTCCACCTTTTCTTCTAAACTCTTCTCCTTCGCTGTCCAGTTGTTCGTTTTCTCTGTCAGAACGGCCGACCATGAAGTTTCGATCTCTTTAATCTTCGCATCTTGGTTTTCTTCTAGCTTCTTCCTTGCGGTCCGCTCTTCTTGTAGCCGTTGCTCGGTTTCCTCCAACTGTGATGTCAGACGATCGACGGACCCCTGCAACTGATCGCGCTCGGAAGTCAATTTCGGGACTGTTTCTTCGGCGAGAACGAGCGAGTCGATCGATGTTTCAAGGAGAGGGTAAGGGTCCGGCGCCTCGGATAAAGACGAGTATAACTGTAGGAACGCGGAGGATGAGGATTTTCCTTGGTTCGTCAAGAGGTCGATAAATCCCTGGTAGGCTATCTGCAGCGTTAATGCGAGAGATCGCCATCACCAAGGTGTGGGGCATTAACCTTTTAAAAGACCCTTGTATTCCCCCAGCTTGGATGCATCGTCGAGCTTTCGAAAGTCCTTCGTCTTCTGCGCTAGGTCCTTTCTTTGTACCAGCGCATCTCGTTGTTCGGCGACAATGTCGGAAGCGGTGCCGTCTAGTTTCGCGAGTGTATTGGACAGATCGATACCTTCCGAGTGCCACGAGTCAGCATGCAAGGAAATCCAGGGTAGTATGCGTTGAACGTACCTCTCCAAGCCGCAATGGCGCGCTGAAATTTGTTGGCTCCCTCAGGAAGTGCTGCGCCGGCCCCGGTGTCAGGAGCAAGGGCCTCTTGGTTGTCCCTTTGGGGTATGATGCCCTCCGTAATGGCGAAAGAGTCCATGTTGTCCTTCTCCGGCCTCGGTCTGTCCCCGCTCTCTTCGGTGTGTTGCTGATTATGCTAGAGCTTTTGGAGAAGCGACCCCATCAAGGAGTATACACGCCGACTATGTTACTAGAAATGACGACGAATTGGAGACGACAGAGAGTGTGCCTGGAGGCTCCGTATCGCGATGCGGAGAGCCCGGACACTCTGGGCGGCCCGACAGTAATTCCGGACGCGTAAGCTGTCGCCGGCAGCATAAGGCTACCAGGCACAAAGCAGGTGCTATTCTAGATATATATTGCGATAGCCAATGATATATATAGCTCACCGTTTGAAGTGTGCAGCATTGGCCAGCCGTTTCTCTGGGACGAGAAAGGCATTGTTGAAGGAAGATGAATGTTGACTGATCCACTGCTGCGATCTACTCCGGAGTACAGTAAACACGGGGTATGACGGCTGTTTGACAGGCACATCGATTGTTGGAAGCAGCCAATGCATGATTGGCACCGCGGTTCCTCGTAGGCCTCTAAAGGTAGTCGCTATAAGGCAAACATGTGTTCCTATTACAGTTGTCGTTGGTGGGAGTAGACATTATTATTATTCAGGTATGTACAGGTTGATGCTCCACCTGACTCAGCAAGGCTCAAGCCCGTCCAGGTCTCCAGCCGATCCACTCCGCACTCCGACGCAGCGTCAATCGCACATCATTGAAGCTCCAGCTTCGTATTTCTAGACGCCAGAGCTGGTCTCATCATGGCGTCGGAAGAGGAGGGCGCCAATTCGCGCAAAAGGCGCAAGCTTAGCCCTCCAAAATCTGCCCCCTACATATTCAAACCGCTGTTCGACCAGGTACCCGTGAAAGCGGACGATGCGGAGGAGGACGTACATATTACCTGCGTGGAGTACTGGAGTAGGTTCTTTGCTTGACATCGTTGAAAGATGCTAACCAATTATCTCTTAGATGACAACCTTTATATCGGAACGTCCGCAGCGGAGATCCTCCATTTCGTCTGCCTCCCACCAGACCCCTCCGACCCGAACGCACCGTCCTTCATCCTAGCTTCAAGGCTACCGATTCCCTTTTCCAAGAACTGCTCGCTTGTGACCCAGTCGGGCATTCAACAAATCCTTATCCTCCCCACCGCAAATAAGGCCTGCGTCCTCTGCAATGGAACAGCCACCTTCTACATGCTACCGGAGCTTAGCCCGGCTTTCGGTGGTAATACTCAGGTCAAGAACTGTCGTTATATCGGAGGCTTGGACTTGAATCTAGGGCCCGGTGAGGAAGAGATCCCTGTCATCCTGATATCAACCAACAGCCGCCTCATGTTGGTAAGGATTGGTGACGGAGCTCGCTTAGTTAAGGGCATGGAGTTTCCAAACTGCTTGACGTTGGCGCGAAGGGGAATTGTATCGTGTGCCGCAGATGGCCGGAATTACGCTTTACTCGATGTGGAGCATCAGCAGAAGATACCTCTATTCCCAATATCCTTTGCCGATGAAATGCAGGATTCTGGGCAGGTAGAGGATATGCCAGCTTCGTTTGCTCCCAAGTCACCGCTGTCATCGCCAAGCTTGCCCCCTCCTGAGAGCCCCGGCCATGGTCGAAGCTCCAGTCTGAATACGCTGGCAGGGATGCTACAGCCTACAATTCCTCCGCGGTCCTCTTCAAAAGACCGATCAAGATCGTTAACACCGGACCCATTAGAGGCCGGCACGCCGAGAAGATCTTTATCTAGGGAGCGTAGCAGGCACGCTTCTCCAATGGCCTCACCAAGGGTATCCTCCGAACTGTCCTCACGCGAGCCACAACCCGCCGCTATAGAAGAGCCTAAACCTCTTCCGCCTCTGCCCAAGCAGCCGTCTATTCAGCTAACCCCTCATGTTCTCTCCCCAACTTCGTCGGAATTTCTATTAGTCAGAGGTACCGATGAGTCGGAGCCCGGTGTTGGCATGTTTGTCAACATAGACGGTGATGTGGTGCGCGGCACGATTACTTTTCACAGATATCCCAAATCGATCATCATCGACAAGGGCGACGAAGCAAATATGATTCCCTCACCAGATAGCACGAAAGACGAACATGTTATTGCACTCATTGAATCTGATGAAGATGGCCAGGCACGAAAGTTTTTGGAGGTGCAACCATGGGATGTTGACCCAGCTGAAGCGGACGACCACAAGAGCTGGGTAGAGATACCGTCGTTGCAACATGAGCATTCACATCATGTCGGAATCAGCCAAACTCTGAATTCCACGCAGTTGGAAATGCAAGATTTGGGGAAGCTGCTGCGGATGGTCCGTTTGAAAACACCGCCTTTGGCGGTATCTCTGCCAGCGGCTGACCCAAGAACGCAAGCATCAATCGAGCAACTACAAAAAGAAAAGGAACTGTTTGAGTCTCAAGAACTAGCGGAAACCAGCGAGTCCAACAAACCTACTGATTGGGAGGCTGAACGAAATGCAGAAGAGACGAAGATAGCGCAAGGGATGAGCACGACGCAAAGTAGCCTTGTCATGTGGGCAGGAAATCAGATATGGCGCATTGTGAGGAATCCATTGATTACCCAGCTTGACGATGTATTGCACAGCTCCCAGGCCGAACTCGACAATGGGCATACCCTTGACAGGAATGCGGTCTGGCATATAATCGAGGTTGTACAACAGACGGAACCCAGGTCAGAGGCAGAATTTCTCGGCCTCAACTTCCTGAAGCAGAAAGCTAGTCTCCTTCTCTTAGGTGATCTTCTTTTCATGGACTCCGCCGCTAGAAACGACCATGTGATCGACTCAACCGAGAAAGCGCTCATAGTCGGGGATTTGGATCCGCGCATAGCCATGATACTAATTCCGATACTACGTACCGAGACCCTGCAAGGCCCTCAGGGAATATGGATCCATGCAGGGCTAGCAGAAACGGCTGAAGCTTACTGGCGCCAGGCCGACGAAGCAAGCAGGGCGCTCACGGGATTCTTTGACGCTGGGGTCCTAGACATGATGAAACGTTTCTTACTCTCGTGGCAACAGAAGCGTGGGTATGGTAGTATATCGGACGAGACATACGTTTTCGACAGCGTGGACGCAGCTCTCCTCCGTCTTGTGCTTGCGCAGTGTGACAGCTTGACGCCAGAACAGGTTGGCTCTCTAGGACTTCGCACCGAACTCAACAAGCTTGTCGATTACTGGAAGGGTAACTTTGGCCATGCTGTTTCACTCTTGGAGAGCTACCATCGACTTTATGCTTTGAGCCGCCTATACCAAAGTCGAAAGATGTCTGGAAATGTTCTGAAGACCTGGCGGCGAATCATCGAAGGCGAGCCAGATGTCGGTGGTGAAATAAGCCCCGCCGGCGTCGAGGTGCAGATGCGGCGGTACTTGGTTAAAATCAAGGATGTGCAACTCGTCGAGGAATACGGCTCGTGGCTGGCTCAGCGAAATCCCAAACTGGGTATCCAAGTGTTTGCGGACAACTCAAGTCGGGTCATATTAGACCCATCAGATGCTGTAGGTCTACTCAAAGAGCGTGCACCGAACGCTGTGCAGGAATACCTGGAGCACTTGGTGTTCTCAAAAAACGTATGTAATTTATATTGGCTCTACGTCCTGATACTGATGACTACAGTACACACAATACGCCGACGATCTTCTCCAATACTATCTCGACACTGTCATATCTGTGCTCGAAAATTCGCCCGAAGCTCGAGCCTCTCTTTTTGAATCATATTCCACCTACCGTGCCCTCCAACCTCCTAAACCTACATATATGAACTTCATCACAGAAAACCTACCATCAAATCCGTGGTGGCGGTCGCGCATGCGTCTTCTTCAGCTGCTAGGAGGCAGCACCACCCAGTACACATCCGCTCCCACACCGAGCCTCAACTACTCCATCCCGGCAGTTCTCGCCCGAATTGAGCCGTTTCAGAACGAGCTAGTTTCTGAATCCATAATTCTAGACGGGTTACAAGGCCGACACCGGGAAGCTCTTCGCTTGCTTACCCATGGGCTAGGCGATTATGACGCCGCGACGCGGTACTGTCTTTTTGGCGGTCCCCGAAGTACAAGCTCCACTGGCGCCCCTATAGCGTTTGCTGAGAAATCTCGCCAATCTGAGCTATTCCGCTACTTACTGGATGAATTCCTGCAAATCCGGGACTTGTCTGAGCGAATAGAGCGTACGAGTGATCTCTTGGGACGCTTCGCCGCGTGGTTTGACGTCCGTGAAGTCCTCGGCATCATCCCAGACGACTGGAGCGTGGACATCCTCAACGGCTTCTTGGCACATGTGTTCCGCGTGCTGGTGTCGGAGTCGCGTGAGGTGAGAATTGAGCGGGCGCTCTCGGCAGGCCAGAACTTGCGTGTAGCTGCAGAATACATCTCCGGAGTGGAGAAGATTGGCGGCTGGGTCGAGGATGAAGAAGGTTTAAAGCGGTTGCGGGAAGGGCACGGGCAGATCAGCGCCGGACGAGAGACAGACAGTGACTTTGGGGCAATGGTCGGGGCCGGGGCTGATCGATCCTGAGCCTGCATGCTCAGCATTGTATGAGCTATAGCACACCACTGTGGACTGCTCCATGCCTTTACTCGGCAGTCACCCGTCGGTTAAATCCTCTACCGCGGAGTGTGGGGTGTGGGAGCGGAACCGTTCCTCCCTCCACATACGGAGGGACTGCTTGAACAAAGTAGAAGATCAGTTGGTCTTAAATAACGACACCACGAAACCAATTCGCATGAACATTTAAACACTTTGGTCTTTCCGGGTCCCAATGTTACCCTACCCTTCCTATGCTGCAAGCCAGCAAACCCGTATTTCCGCCGGGGCTCAGATGATCGACGGCGGGGGATTTCCGGACAGCAAAAGCAGCCAATCACAGCAGATCAGAAATAAGAATTGCTTATTGATCATTATACAACCTCCGAATCCATGCGGGGTGACTAGCTTTGCTCTCCGGATACTCAACCCCTCCTCAACTCTTATATACCCCCTCTCCCCACGTTACCGGACAGCCATTGACTCAATTCCTTCTCCTCAAGCTTGACGAGGACGAATCAGACGCAATGGATCCCTCGCAGGTCAATATTCCTCCTATGAAAAACCTCACGGTCGAGAACATCACCGAGAATGTCATCCGCATCAACTCGCTGTGCGAGGACCCCCGAATGAAGTACATCCTCGAGCGACTTGTCACACATCTACACGACTTTGCGCGCGAGACTAGGCTTTCCTCTGCCGAATGGATGACCGGTTTGAAGTTTTTGACAGAGGTTGGCCAGATCTGTACGGATGTTAGACAGGTATGCGCCGCTTTCCTTGCCTAGCCCCAGAGTCGATACTCATCAACAATGATTGTGTAGGAATACATCCTTCTCTCCGACGTCCTCGGCCTCTCCATCCTCGTCGACTCGATCGATCACCCCAAACCCGCGGGCAGCACGGAAGGCACCGTCCTCGGTCCCTTCCACACACACGAAGCCGAGGAGCTAGCCCAGGGCGGATCGATGTCCAAGGACCCCGAAGGCGAGCCCCTCCTCGTCGTCTGCAACATCAAAGACACAAACGGCAAGCCCGTCGAAGGCGTGAAGATCGACATCTGGGAGACCGACTCGACGGGCCATTACGACGTGCAGCACGCAGACCGATCTGGCCCCGACGGCCGGTGCGTCATGCACTCCAATGAAGAGGGAATCTTCTATTTTCACGGTATCACACCCGTCCCCTACCCGATTCCCCACGACGGACCCGTCGGCAAGCTCCTGAAGAAGCTCCACCGCCACCCCTACCGACCCAGCCACATGCACTTCATGTTCGAGAAGGAGGGGTACGATCACCTGATCACGGCGCTGTATCTGCGCAATGATCCGTTTGAGACGAGCGATGCCGTCTTTGGTGTTAAGGACTCTCTTGTTGTGGATATCGGCACGGCCGGCAAGGAGTATGCGGAGAAGTACGGGGTGAAGGAGGACCACAAGCTGCTGACGTACAACTTTGTGCTTGTTTCCGAGCAGGAGACGGCTGACTTGAGGGCGAAGAACTCGAGGGAGGCGCTTGATAAGCTGGGGCGGAAGGTGAAGATTGTGAACGGGCTGCCGATTCCGGATCTTGACTAGATTCCCTCTTGGCGTGATTGGGCTTGCTTATACAATTCGATTGTAGATATAAACAGCACATGAACTATATGAAGTAACTGAGATGTCTAAACTATTATTGCCGCAGGCTACGTATGTTTCCGGCCTGGACTTGGATCAGTTGCAACCGAGGCATTCTACAAAGTGCGCTCTCCACAAATTCACCGAGCGTGAGGATGCTTAGAATCAAAGATACTTTTATCTTGCTGCCTTGTCCCTATGTACCCGCTGGCATATCAGGTTGCGTTGGTTGATGATGCATATTGGGTACGCACCGCGGTAAAAAATATATTGGCGCTTAAATGCTGCAGGCCAGCAACCAGTCAAAGCTGCTTAACGAGGGTGCCCTAAAATTAGTAGGACAAGCTAACAACAACGTACTGATAGCACCGAGCGTTATTTATAGGACCCTAACTATCTCCGCGGCATACGTAATCCTGGCTCATAGGCTAGAATAGCGCCTATCCCCGAGGCCATGTCCAATCCGTTACATACCGTGCCGGCACTTGACGTGACTACCTACCCTCACCACTGAAGCGCTTGGATAATCGGATGGTATTTCTTGGCCTGGTACGTCTCTTGTCCGGAATTCTTTCGCCACGCCATGGGCCCTATCCGTCAATTGTTCTGGGATTAAGCACTACACTGTTCCAAGCACTTGCTTGCAGCACAGTTGATGCATAGGATTGTAAGACAAACTTAAAACACATTTTTCAACAAGAGCCTTGGTGGTCTAGGGGTATGATTCTCGCTTAGGGTTCACCCTAGCATATCTGCGAGAGGTCCCGCGTTCGAATCGCGGCTGAGGCCATTCTTTTTTCTAGACTTTTTAGTCTACCTTTCCTGGCTCTTCTGCTCTGCGTATTTTTTTTGGCCTAACGGCAAGCAAGCTATATACTCGTGAAAGACTTTATAGGTCCGAGTGATCTGCCTGCCTCGGCTTTCCAGACGGGACCGTAGAATATGGTCAGTTTATGTTCCTCATCTCGAGGCAGCTTGATGTGTATTCTGATAGACGTGTGCAGAGTCTTGAATGCCTAGCTGCTAGTCATCCATAGATAGTGATACCCACGTAACAAGGTTACTCAGGCTGATTCTACGTTTTTATCTGTTGCTACTCACCTAGAGCTTTCCACCCGGAGCTTTCACCATCCAGCAAGCACCCTCACTCGGACATTACAGAGTTTAGGTCAAGTGTTTGTATTGCGCACATCAAGATATGTACGATAAATCATTTTCTCCACATTCCAGAACACATTACGACCGTCCACGATGTTCTAGTGAACAACAATGCTATGGCCTTTTTCAGTCCCCCGCCTTCTCCATCAATCTGTACACACTGCATCGTTCCCGCTGCAGCAATATCCGAGATGGAGAGACAGGAAATATTGACATGTCCAAGAAGGGCCCTGCCGAGAAACCCGCAGTATCAGAGCCATTCTAGCGTCACCTCGTGAAGATCAGCGAAAGGCGGAAAAGGAAAGAGTGAAGCAGCAGCCAAACAGCCGGGTGAGACCAATGAAATGCAGTTGAGCCTCGCCGAATTTGCATACTTGAACACTAAGTACGGAAAGCCAAGAGGCGGATTTCAGCACTGCACATTCAACAGGTGTTAGAACAACACCTGTATCTCAACATCATGCAGAATGTACTGAATGACGACAAGCAAGAGATCCCAGCAGCGACATAACTGACTACGACCATGCAGAGAAACAGCACTATGCTGAAACTGCTGGACTCGAGCAGTGATGCCCGTTGGTATATAAATTATCACCTCTATCGATACTATTGCACGGAACAAAGTTGACGGAGTTGCCAGGTTATGGCTCGGGAACTAGCGATGCCCGCACACTCCTCAAAGGATCGACGACGGTCTGATGTATATCGCTATGACATCCGCTGGAACTCACAAGGCCACATCATCCAGTCCTGAGATGGTCGGCACTGGCTCCATTTTCCCTTCTCGGCGCCGAGGTTATTTTACGCAGACAGCTTTACTGTCCGGGATTGGCAGTAACGCCCGATTGAAGTGAGCAGCAAGGCGCATCAATAATGGAGGAGAACAGAGAGACGCAGCATCCCGCTGCAACTCCGCTTGTAGTAGGGGTTGGAGGGGCCTTGATACGAAAGTACCCTGCGCTTGGTGATGTCAAGGGAATGTTACATAGCTTCTGAAGTTGGTTCAGAGAGGTACTAATGATCACGGACAAAGACCCCAGTACAGTCCCTGATCCCCACTCTCTGACCCAGCCTGCAATTATAGCAAACTCTTCAGTCCCTGGCGGCTGGTTCTGACAAGGCGCCCGCCAACCAGCGCTGAGAGGTGCCTGGTATACTCGGAGTACACCCCAGATTGCCACAACATAAGCTGCGCATGACGATCCAGGACACGGTCCAAGTGCCACCGAGTCTTCAAGGAGGGTTACACTACTCGGGTCAGTACCTGCATGGTAGGGTTGCACGGGGATAACGACTGACGCTCACAAACCTGTCGTGTTGCCGCTGGATGGCGGCCATGAAACAGGGCCCATGCGAGTCAAGCAGCTCGATATTGCACGGGCGCTTCGGTTCAACCAGCGATAGCCACCATGCACGATCATTGGGCAGAGACGCTACGTAAACCGGTGTGGATGGACGGACTTGACGGAATGACCCGCTGGTCCAGAAAGCGCCGGAGTGGAGGCCTGGATCTCGATCCATCGACAATGCTATTCAGTGCTGGGCGCAACAGCAGACAATAATTGGAGACAGCGTGCGTCTTAAGCTTCGTTTGGAGCGGTAATCCGGAGCAGTCATCTCCAATCTGCAGCTAAGGCACTTAGGGCGATCCCTAAGCGCCGACGGGGATATTATTAGATCGCGGGGGGATCTCTGCGAATGAGCTTCTTCTTCAGCTGCAGACACTCTAGGGCAGTCCAATCAGGGCATCAGGCAGCCTGAACATTTGCATCTCGATAGCGCCGGCCCAGCCCCCCCTGCTTGCCCCCCCGATTTAGGTCACGTTTGCTTGTCAGCGCATGGGAGGCCCAATGGCCGAGCTGGATGGAGCTCCCCCCTCATGGGCGCTTTCACTCGGCCGCTCACTGGCCGCTGTTTATAGCTCCCACACTTGAGGTCTCGGGTGGAGATCCTGGTCGGTCTTGTGCTGCATGGTCGTACCCGCCCCCGTGCAGGAAGGCCATCACTGCCCTTCTAGGTATATAACCGCCAGCCTCCTGCGCCTGAGTTCTGCAGCCAACTTCATTTCTTCAGCTCGGTTCTCGCTTTTCTCGCACCTTGCTTTTGCATTTCCTTTGTCTGTTGGCTTGTTGATACCCTGGTGGTCATCACTCTCCTTTGTTCAAGACTCTCCACTCTACCTCGACCACTTCTGACATCGGCTTGCTCGACTTTTCGTCCTTCTCATTGCAACTACAAGCATCCGGAATGCGTTCAGTTCTGTTCCTGGCCAGCTGCCTGGCGGCATGCTCAACGGCCGCGCCCATCTACGAGAACGTCTACAACTTCTCCAACGACATGTCCGAGTTCCTCGGCCGCGTGAGCAAAGCCATCCACAGCGACATCAGCGCCCTGACTTGCGACACCTCCTCCATCGCCCTCCCCTCCTTCGCCTCGGGGCTCCCAGCCCCCACCGGCCAAAAACCGCTCTACGTCGCACTAGGCCGCGGAACTCAGGTGAGCACTACCTACCCACCTACCCCTGCACCACCCAGCCAAACCCAACCAGTCCAATTCAAAACCCATCCTCGTGGCCACCGCTAACAGCCCAATAGAACTACACCTGCGCCGACTCAACCTCATCCAGCACACCCGTGGCCGTCGGCGCCGTCGCCCGCCTCTACAACGCCACGTGCCTCGCCGCCGCGCTCCCCAACGCCATCGAGCTGCTCCCCGCGCTCGCATACAAGCTCACGCTGCCGACCAACGAATACGACCCGCTCCCGCCGTCAAAGTTCAACCTGATCGGGCACCACTTCTTCGAGGGCAAGGTGCCCGTGTTCAACCTGGACACGACGCCCGCGCGGCAGCTGGGGATTGCCAAGGTCAAGAAGGAGGCGGACCTTGCGGCGCCGTCGACTGCCGTGCGCGGCAATGATGACGAAGGCGCGGTGGCTTGGCTGTATCTGTCGCGGAGTAATGGCACCGTCGGGAAATACTCCAGTGTGTATCGGGTTGATACGGCGGGGGGCTCGCCGCCGGAAACGTGCGAGGGCATGCAGGCCGCCTTTGAGGTGCAGTATGCGGCGAACTACTATATCTATGAGCAATAGGTGCATTGTGGTCGCGTCTAGAAGGTCGCAGAACGCGGCTGGCGGTTTTGTTTATTTTCCTGTATATATCCTGTTAATGAACCGAGATACCATACCTTTCCTTGTTGGATCCTGATTATTTCATCAAACCTTGGATGGATATCTAGTATTGATTTTCCAGCTCTTGCACAGTGTACCTGTCTGCCTGCTGTCATCTGTTATGACTCTATCCATCCCATACATTGCCCGGGTCAGCTAGCCGCCTAACAGGCACCAGGCAAACATTTTCTTCATTTGGTCATTCATTGTTGGGCTTACTGTACTCAGTCAGTCAACCAGTCAGTGAAGTCAAGTTTCGGCCTCCCTCCACCTTATCAAGTCACATCCATCATTACCCTCCTCTCCTTCTTGCCCTCGGATTCTTGATAGGTGCCAGGCGCAGCGCGACGGGCACGAGGCAGCCAGGCTGGCTGACACCTCCTCTGGATTGAAGAAGCAAAGAAGAGCCGACTGTTCTATGGGGCTCTCGGGATTATTAGCCATATTGCGCTTCGTTGGTACGCCTGCACTCGTGGCGCACGTAGACTCGTATCGCCAACGTTACGAGGCCGGCGGTCAATGATAATCTCAAACGAGTCAGTGAGGTGGTCTCAATTGTGGCCTATCTACGTCGACCTAGTAGAGACAAGGAAATACCTACCCTAGCTCTGTGCATGTCGAAGCAGGCGTGGCATCTACCTTCGGCATGTACACTTGCCAGCTCTAACTCGGAGATCAAGGAGAAATAAACGCCTTGCCGGGGGATCAAGGTTTCGCAATTGAGATTCCACAGTGAAAGGAGTGCTTGGTTAATTGGAACCTCGAAGCAGTCGCAGTGACAAGAAAAACAACAAGTCGCCGTAGATTCAGTAGGAAGGAAGGAGCATGTGGTTTAGATATGCAAAAACAAAATGAATGGCCTCAGCCGCGATTCGAACGCGGGACCTCTCGCAGATATGCTAGGGTGAACCCTAAGCGAGAATCATACCCCTAGACCACCAAGGCTATTTGATGGAATAAACATAAAGTTTTGACACTATATTGCCACGCAAAAGTAGAAGAGCACCATTCGTCATGATCATTGGATCATCTGTGACTTCTCATGATAGTACAGAGGTAGATAATGGAGCATACCCCATGAAGCTGTGTTCTACACTGCCTATACCTCTGCATATAGCTACTTGCATCTAGCTTGCATGTCTCCGGCCGTAGTCTTTTGTTTCTCTCGCATCTCGACTTCCCGATATGCGTCTATATATATCTATACGCCCCCCCCTCGCATCACTCCTCTATGGATTGAAAACCGCGGCGTTGGATCACCACATGGATCCACTTCAAATCCAAAATCAGCAGGGAGAAGAGCCACAAGACTCACCAGAAAGGATACAAGTACGCTCCCTGACCCTACTTCAACAACAGCACACCCGCTGCTTCCAAACGGCTCCTGGCGCGGCTCTCACCCCTGGCGTTAGTGCTGGAGTTCCTGTTCTTGCATCGTCCTCGTCCCCACTGCAGCCGAAAGGTCTGGCTGGCCCTGATACTGCATCATAAGCGCGAAATCAGATCAAGGTGAGTGAGAGATTGAGCTTACCGGCAGTTACGGCGCTCGCAGCCATGCCCACCGCGACTCCTGGCCCTAGCGTCTCTCCGAAGGCGCAGTTACTGCCGTTCCGAGGGACACAAGAGAGAGGCTGGTAGGAGGTCACCAAGAGACCACTCACCAGTGCTGGAACAACGCCATAGACCCTTTCCACGAGACTCGTAAAGTCACCTCACTTTTCTCCACAAGACTCGCATGGTGCTTCTTGGCTACCACCGATTCCCCAGCATCTAGCGTGTAGTCGTTAGTCCTAGGTCTTGCTTGGAGGTATAAGCACCAGGATTTTGCAAGGGAGTGTCCACTCGCAGCCACCATCAACCTTCGGGCGGGACGTCACAACTACAATGTTAAATTCATGGACGTTTCTGTTGCCTATGTTGAACAGGCTGGACTTGCTACCCCAGTGTTTTATCCCGGCGCCGTCTTGTTTTTGATCCATGCTTACTTTGACCTTCCTCCGTACATTTCCAATGCCGATTAATGACGGAGAAGAGAAGCGCCGCGCCGCTGGCATCGCTGCAGCTGGTTACCTCCATGTACGAGGATCTTTCCTTGGTACCAGGTAAAGCTGGTTTGAGCCAAGTGTCGAGATGAAGTCTTGAGTACGCAAGAAAACAGAGTAGCTGACCCAAGAAGGGTAGGTATGTACATAGCCCTGGTTCCCAGCGCCTAGCCCTTGCCCTTATTTGGGTTCTGGGGAGCAGGACGGGTTATGTATCTCTTTTCAGGCACTTAGTTAACCTACGTCTGACTCTATTCCTCCGCTCAAGGATGTATGTATCCAGGAAAGCTAACAGTCTCCAGGGCTTGGGTTAAGAGTACCTGCTTGACGTTTTGAGGGGGTTTGACGACCCTGCGACAGCCTTGCCAGTTTTCAACCCATGTGTCCCAGCAAGCCTCATCAGTTAGAGGGCAGAGCCCCCTGACTAACCTTGCATAGCTCCTGCAAAGCTCTACCTAGGTTAAAATCCAGTGAAGGTCCAGGGTAGCCTGGTCTTGTTTTGGTAACTCCGTGAGGCCATGACCACTGAAGAGTAGCAGATTAGACAGGGTATAGTACCCTAGTGCTTCAAGACACCCAGGGATTAGGGATCAAAGCTAGGTAGGTAGGCTATTCTATGTAGGGGGTTTATCAAAATCATCCGAAGAGTCATTCCTTGCTTGTCTGCATCAAGCACCATAATCCAAATAACGTATGTATAAATTGTCTTAAATTATGGAGATGGACATCTCATCACTATACATAGCGAAGTCATTGAAACATCATACTCAATCCCCCCCTCTGGTCATTCGCTACCCCCCGCTCGCTCTATGGAGCCCAACCGGCAAGCAACTCACCTATCCTAAGCAAGGTTATAGTAGATCTCAATATATTCCACCTCCATGTACGCCGCAGCGCCAACAGCCATCTCACCAGTCCAGTAGGGGCCACCATCTCCCCACTACACAAACACAGCAAGCCATCGTTAGCAAAAGACAACAAGTCGCGCAAAATAGACGAATACGCGCAACATACCATATTCAGAATAATCGTACTGGGCTCGCGCGGAATCCCATACGTCTTCGTATGCGCCAACTCGCCATCCAAATACCACGAGCTGAGGTCAGGCGTCCAGTCCAGGCGATGCGTATGCCACTCGTCCCAGCGCGCGCCATTCAGCAGCGTCGCCTGCACGGACGCGCCGGGGATCTCGTTGCCGTCGGCGTCGAGGCCCGGCTGGTTCGTGTAGCGGATCGTCGTGGCCGGGTCGCGCGTGAGCACCTCGATGTCGCTCTCGTTCTCGCCGTCGAAGTACGTGAAGACGCCGGCGCACGCGCCGGCCGCGCTGCCCGGGCGCACGCGGAACCGCACGTTCACTGACGCGTGCAGGATGTTGGTTAGTTTGGCGTCGATTTCGCCGCTGGAGACGAAGTTCTCGTTGCGCGTTGCGCGGAGCACCAGGTGGCTGAGGCCTGTGGAGGCGTCGCGCTCTGGGGTGGGGGGAAGTGTTAGTGTATTTATTTTGTATAGGGTGAGTGGGTGGGTGGAGAACTGGACTGGGCTGGACTGGACTCACGGAGATAGACGTTGCCGTTGCTGTACTGCTTCCTGTAGGGGGCGTCCTCCGAAGCGGGCGACCCCCACGTCTGGATCCCCCAGTCGTTGGTGAAGGCGGCGTCGGTTAGGTATCCCTCCTGCACGGTGGCAGCCGAGGACTCTGCATCGTTGGTGATGACTGCAGGCTCGGTTGTCGGGGCGTCGACGTTGCGGAAGTCGTGGAACATGTAGTAGTTGTAGACATACTGGCTGCGAGCCGGGGTCGCAACCGCGAGGGCAAGAAGGACAGAGGCCTTCACGAGGGAAAACATGGCGGCTGTTGCGTGATGGGAGAACAGTTGGAGAGGTCGAGGGCTGAGGCGGCTATTTATACCGGAACCTGCAGGCTGCAGAGGTGCTGACGAGGTTAATTAAACCCCGATGGCCATCTTGGCTGAGGGTACCAGTGCGCCTGGGCCCTGATTCTGCATGCACTAAACTAGCAGAGTCCCTGAGAAGTGGGCCAGGCACTGATGCTAAGCTATTCATTGCCATGGGTCCAGGATACTATAGTTTCTCATACCTATGCTATCATTGCCACCATAAGGATAACCTTCTAGAATTCCAAGACCAGGAAAAAACCATCGAGCATGATCAATTGAGTGCTGGTGCTCCGGTGCAGGCTGAAGGGTCCAAGCCGCTAACGAATGGCCCCCAAAAAGCCCAGCAGCCCTAACACTTAGCGCCAGCCCGCCTGCGTCCCTGGCCCCAGCGCTCTTCGCTGACTGGATGCGTGGCTCGTCACGCTGTCGATGCCTTGGAAGAACGAGTCATGGGGAAGCGGCAGTATCCGAATATGTGCGTACAGGCATGTTGCTGAACTAGGGTATTGTCAAAACATTGGAATCCTTACCCTGTGCTTTTCTGCCCTACTTCCATATAGTTACCCACCACCTGAATGTATATTTAGTCCATACGATCTCTGATTATCGGATCTAGGAATATGAACGACCGGATGCGAACATCTATGCACTATCTTTCAGGATAAAAGTCGTACCTAGTGTTAACTCTCCAAACGCAAGGGTCTGGCAGCTACCACACACTATCTGGCACCATGACCACCCTAGATCAGAGAATACTTGAATCACCAGCTCATGACCGCAGCCCATGCGGCGCCTCCTTCTGCGCAAAATCCGTACTCCGCGCCACGTCCTCCCACCCATCCACAACAGCCGTCAAATGCGCAATCTTCCCCCTCAACAAGTCCACACAGTCGCTGCCAAACGGGATCCGCAGCGGGATCTCCCTGCCCTCAGCAACACCAACGCCCTTTGCAATCTGAATAATCTTGCCCACCAAGTCAGCCGCATCCCCGGGCTCGTTGCCGTACTCGGCGGCCCGCCTCGTTCAGCGGGCGCCAGAACTCGACGCGCGGCGGCGCGTGCGCGATGTTCTTCATGACCTGCGTGCTGTGGATGCCGGCTTCAATGAGGAGGAGCTTGATGCCTGGTGCGAGCCAGGCGAGTTCTTTCGCCAGGCTTTCGACGGCGCCTATAGTTAAAGAAGTAAGTAAGGATCGTGCACTGCACACCTTAAGGTACCTTGCATGTGCAAGTGCCGGGGAGGGATGCAGGGATGCGGCGTACCTTCCAGCGCGAATTTACTCGCGCAGTACGCACCCACCGCAGGCTCGCCGCAGAACCCAGCCTGGGAGCCCATGTAGATGATCAGGCCGGCGCCCTGGGCCCGGAAATGGGGCAGCGCTGCGCGCGTGAGATTAAGGGGTCCGTGGAAGTTTGTGTCGAGCGAGCGCTGCATATCCTCATGCCTGTATCACAGTAAGACCGGGTTAGTCTGGATGGCTTTGACAGCAGGAAAGCGGGGGCACCTGCGTCAGCTCCTCAACCGCGCTGCACTGAATATACCCGGCGTTATTGACCAGCACATCGACCGTGCCGAATCGATCAACAGCCTCCTGGAACTTGGCGTCGAGTTCTGCTTGGGGCGCCGGTGTCCTTCAGGTGGGCCAGGCGCGTGCCGGCATTGCGGCCTGTCGCAACGACATTGTCGCATAGGGCGCGGAGCTGGCGGACGAAGTGCTCGCCGAAGCCGCTGGAGCAGCCGGTGATGAACCAAGTTTGTTTTGGGGTTGCCATTGTAGAGCTGGAGTGAGGGTTTGGGAGGGAAGGGCTGGGGAGTGGGCGATGCTGGAGGCACTGAACCGGAGGCGAGGGGATTGAGCGGCTTTTAAAGGCTGAAGGGAATCGAATCTACCTAGTCTCAACACTAGACTAGACACTCACTGTCCTGTCTTGTCTTGGCAGATGTTCAGCAGGGTCTTTTCGCAGCAATCCAGCCTCCAGCCGCATGGTTTTAGCGCTACATATGCCCCCCCCCCTCCCCCGGACGTACATCCCAAAAGGGAAAGGGTGGTCCACAGCATTGTGGATTAAGATCTGTGCAAGTGTTCTTCAGGTGGCAGTGCATGAAAAGGGTTGATTGATTTAGTGCTCACTGCCCTGGACTTCCCGTAGAGACAGATGTACTGCGCCTTGCCCGAACATGGTTATGGTTAGTCAGTCAACTGGCGAATATCGAGAGAGGTTGACTGCTTCCCTCAGCTGGAGCGACCCGGCTCATCACCCTGAGACCCTTTTACATCTTGACCTTTTACATCTTGACTTTTGGCCACCCAAATCGAATGCTGCAGTCGGCTTCTCAACGAGCGTAGTATGTCCGCGAGTGGTTGGATGGGTATCTCGTAGGGTAGCTAGGCAGGTCGACAGCCATCCGCGGCCCGCAGCTCGAGCTGATCCATGCCCCAATCTGTCGATGATAATAACCCTAATTCGGGCCGAATGTCCTTCAGCCCTCATCCACAGCATTGCGGCTAGCTGCTGCATTGAATGCACCCCAGATAGACCTCGTTGCATCGCGGAGTCGTACACGAAGTTACCAGTGTCAGACAACGTACATTGTCAACAACTGCCTTTTGCGTCTCAAGACGGCTGGAACATCAGCGCGAAGCTGTGATAACGGCTATCTGCAGTGTGAACAGCGAGGTTGCGCTGGCTAGTCAACTGGCTAAAAGTAAGGTAGAGCTGCGAGCGAGCTATTGACATACCAAGCTCTGAAGATTAAGAACCAAGCTCTTGCGTGTGAAACAGAAATACCCCGGTCAAGCCCCGGTGTCAGCCAGCCAGCCATCGCAGGTTAGGGCATCCTCCAGCTAGGCTGCAACTGTTCTTCATTGGGATGGGATGCCCGCTTTCGTCGTCCACTGTTAGGCGCATTGTTTCAGAGCTACGGCCTACATCAAAAAGATACCGTTCTCCAGTGCTCTGTAGGTATATGGTTCCAAGTAGCTTCCGCTGTTGTCTGGTTAGTCCACGCATACTTTCCACTGATGGAAAAGAATAGCGCACCAAAGGCCGTAGCAGAAGGGGAGGGGTGCGCGAGAGCGATCACTGTTATCACTGCGGTAGGGCCTTTTTGGATACAAGCAAGGCTTAGTCTGGGCTCTGTACAGCCTAGTGCATAGACTGACAATACGATCTTTGCCAACCCGTGGAAGGAAGGTGTGGTGATGGTGATGATGATCGCTAGAATTACTAGGTACACAGCTGGCGCAAGCGATGTAGATGGATACCCAGCCACTCACCGACTCACCAGCATACCAAGGCCAAACCAAGTGTCCCTAGCACTATCCCTAGCCCTAGCCCTATAGGCATCCCTACGCATCCGTCTCCGCACGCAGCCCGAATTCCGTCACGAGCTCTTCCCTCAACCCAACCTCCTTAACCGGCAGAGCGAGGAGCAGCCCCAGCGCCCCAAACGGCACACCCATCCACCACACCCACCTCAACCCGTCGCCATACACGCTCAGAACCTCTTGCTGAAGCCCCGGGCGGTCCGCCAGCCCTTTAACCAGCCCCTCACTCGCAACCGCATACGCGCCGCCGTCCGCCAGCATCTCGCGGATAGTAGGATCGCTAACAATCCCCAAGACACTCTGCACGCGTGTATTGAAGATGGAGGTCGGGATGGCAATACCCCAAATACAGCCGAGACTACGCAAGAACGCCCACGTTGCCGTCGCGGTCGCGACGTCTGATTCCGGGAGGACGGCTTGGATGGGCGGCAGGGTTGACGCGAAGACCATGCCGGACCCGATGCCGAAGAGGACCTGGAAGCCGGCCCAGTTGCGGGCGGGGGAGTGTTCGTCGAGAAGGCTGAACAGACCGACGCCGGCGGTCATGCAGATGGCGCCGAGGAAGTGGAAGGGACGGTATTTGCCTGTCTTTGCGAGGAGAATGCCTGTGATCACGCCGAAGGGGGCGATGGCGCCTGTTATGGGGAGGACTGCGAGGCCGGAGGTTGTGGCGGACAGGCTGCGCAATGCTTGGAAGTACACGGGCAGGAAGTACCCGACCCAGTAGAGGAGGAGGCTTTGCAGGAAGGAGATCCACAGTGCGCAGAGGGCGGTTGCGCTGGTGAAGAGGCGTAGGGGAATTGAGGGCTCGGGACAGAAGCGCGAGAATTGGTGTGCGGCGAAGAGGGCTAGGCCGGCTAGGCCGACGAGGAGGGGGACGAGTACGCGCCACGAGGACCAGGCGTAGGCTGTCCCTGCCCAGGTTAGAGCGAGGAGGATGGCGACGACGGCGAGGGTGAGGATAGTGTTTCCGGCGACATCGACGCGAAGGAACTGCTGGGTGAGTGTGGTGTTGGGTTGGCGGGGATGTGTGACGCGGAGGAAAAGGATTAGGAGGACGAGGGAAACGCCGCAGAGGGGCAGGTTGATGTAGAAAACCCAGCGCCAGGAGATATGCTGTGCAAAGGCGCCGCCGAGGACGGGCCCGACGGTTGTGCCGACGGCCCAGACGGAGGCCATGAGGGCCACGTACTTGCCGCGCTGGCGGAGCGGGACGAGGTCGCAGATCACGGTGTCTACGAGGATGTTGATCCCGCCGCCCCCGATGCCCTGGACTGCGCGGCCGGCGATGATGGCGCTGGTGTTGTTGGCGGCGCCGGCCATTGCGCTGCCGATCGCGAAGATGACCACGGAGCTGATCAGCATCCAGCGGCGGCCGAAGATGTTGGCCATTTGGCCGAACAGAGGGAGTACCACGGTCGAGGACAGGATGTAGGAGTTGGTAATCCACATGTAGAGCTCACCGGCGTGTAGGTCGGCGGCGATGGTCGGCAGGGCTGTGGACAGGATGGAGGTGTCAAGCGCGGCTAGGAAGGTGGTCATGCAAAGTGCTGGGAAGACAGCCCAAAAGCGCCATGTTTTTTTAGGTACTGCAGGAGGGGGCTGCAATGGTGGTGTAGGCGACTCTTGCGAGGGGTCTTCGGTCTCCTGTGGCTCGTCATCCTCTTCTTTAGTCTCAGGTGTTGGCAAGGCTGTTGCTTCCGGTTTGGTCGGTTGGATTGTTTCTGCCATGACAAGGCATTGACTGGTATGAGTTGAAGATGGAGAAAAGAGAAAGGAGTTGTGAGTCGACAACGCTCGGGAGAACAAAGAACTGCGGTGGGAAGAATAGCTAGCCTCTTGTAGATTAGCAGCGCTGCCACCGCGGGCATACGTAAAAGGAAGTGCATCCCTGCAGCCCAAGCCCGGGCGTTTTCAGCCCCGAATTCCGAGTGCATGCAACGGGAATGTATGCAAAAATGCGATACAAGTACTCATTACAGTACACGTAGTATTATCCTGTATATGTCTATCCAACGGATCCAGACTACCTTTGTCGAAACCTAATGGGCCAATGCCAGGTCCTCCACCTTGGTGCAGATCCAACAAGACGCGTACATGTTAACCCTGTCAATACAAGCTCCATCGGTTCGAGCACCAACACGCTCAGCAGTGAAGCCGCGCGCTGTAAAGGTCGCAATATACCAGGGCTGAAGCGCAGCGGAGCGTAGCAATACGCGGCCTCCAACCTTCATTGCATGATTGAGCCGGGTAACTTGCTCGGGCCCACCCTCACCATCCTGGTCAAACCAGTCCATGCTATCCATTAAGAAGGCAACCGTGAGGGTTGACGGGGCAAAGCGGGCAAGAACCTCGGTAATCTCATCAGTATGGAGACGGATACTTTCCAACGCATTCAGCTGTGAAAGCTGCGCATGGGCACTCGCTGATAAATACTCGGGATGGCTTGTCCTACTGTACTGGCCGGCCAGGGAGACATAGTAGTACGGATTGTCCCTGCCAATGTGTGTCTGCTGGGCCACCGGGTCGAGGGTGTCGACCATATAGCGCCACACGGCTTGGGAGCGAATCTTGCAGCTGGTGCCCGCAGTGGCTCTGTAGTCACTCTCAATCATTGCCAGTTGGTTCTTAGGTACACCCAGAGCTTTCCATAGAAACTTCTTCTGGCTGACTACCAGCTTGCAGAGCAGAGGAGATAGAAAAACAGGGCGAACTAGCGTTTGCCATATCTGGACCTGCTCAGAGAGACTCACGGCGTCGAGTAGTTGGCGTATAGCAACACGACGGCGTAAAAAACGGGAGACCCAGCGAATTATGCGGAGCGCATGCCGAGAGCCTCCAGTGTCGTATAAACCTAAACTCGAGGGTTCAAAGATGTGGATACGGTCGAGCCAGTAGTGGAACGCGCGGCTGGAAAGATGGGGCGAGAGGTGGTTGAGAAGTAGATGGCGGAAATTGGGATGCTTCCCTTCCCCAAAGAGCATCCAGAAGTCTCGATAGGGCAATGCAGTGTAGCAAGCTAGCTTTAGCTCTAGGAGATGATTTTGCGCGGGGTTCAGGTCGACGGCATGGATGCTGGCACCCTTCAGGGCGTACGAAAGGACGTTGTCGCCGGCGCTTGTAATTGCCAGTACAACATCATCGGCAGATAAATCTAGTAGTTTGTGATCTTTACGCGAGTCTTCCCACGTGAAAGCGTATATATACTCATCTCCGAACTGGGTGTGCTTTGGATGGTGATCGTCATAATGCGCCCGCCATGGATGGTTTTCGTAGAAAGAAGAGGGCAAGGGAAGATTTGCCGCTTGGTTGTGGACCGCCAGTTCTAACCCGTTGGAAACGATTTCTTGGGTTGTGAAATCGATATTTGAGGCGGCAGGGCGTCCAATCCAGATATAGTATGGGATCCAGCCGAGGAGCCGGTTGCGAGAGTTCACTGTAAGCACGGTGCCAAATTTGAATTCTAGATAGTCCCGACGACCGGTATCAAGCCATATATGGTCAAGATGGAACCAGGAACGCCAGAAGCTTCTGAGGAGCCAATTGACATGCCGTCCAGCTTCGCTCCCAATGTAATTCCGAGCCTCAAAGTTCAGGCGAGACTGAGCGTAAAAGTCGACGACGCCTATCACCCCGTCCGCGGCAAGAAGAGAGGTGAGCGAGTCGACGACAGAATAGTACTCCGGCTAGAAGTATAGTTCAGTAAATATTACTATAAGAGCAGTGGAAACCTTACAAGCATAGAGAGACTGTACGACATTGTGACAAGACTAGCTTTTCGGGGTGGGCGAAACGTTTTTGCATCCTCGCAGGCCACCTGGACGTTCTGCCAGCCGAGACGGCGAAAGCGCTGACGGGCAACCTCGCAGAGAGAGGGAGACAGATCAACCAGATACACTGTTGAGAAGAAGTCAGGCACATCAACAAAGGCAGACATGGCCTCTATGCACCATCCTGTTCCTCCCCCAACCTGACAGGATTAATGTCAGTGAAGCACAGTTTTTTGTTGCAGATGGACTTGTCTTACATCTACCCAGATACGCTCGCTCTTGGGCTTTGCCTTGAGCTGTGCGGCAACCAACGCAAGCATCTCGGCCCTGCCCTGAAGCAGGCGGTTGCGAGTGGTGTCATAGACAGAGGCCTGCTTCTTGTAGAAGCCTTCAAGGAACGTTTGCTGGCTCACGCGGTCTCCGCTTGCATGCGGCTTTATAAAGCAACAGTAGCAGAAGAGGAGGAAGGCGCGGAGGCGTCCAGGGTCATCTTCGCTGTGCGAACGCTGCCGAGCAAGAAGGCGCGAGAGCAGCAGGCCACATAGGGCAACGGCACTGAACCCGGTTAAGGTCAAAGGCGACCCGAGGTTGAGAGACAGACTTTCATCTCCAGAGAGCGACATGTTGTGTTTGTAGATTTGATTGAGAGACAACTTGAAATCGCGAAGGGCATCATCAACAGGCGCCATATATGTGTACTTCCATCGCCAGGCAATCTCAATCCGAACCGCAATGGTCGCATCCTTCCCCTCACTATCAAAACAATAACATACTGGCATTGAAATTTGCAGAACAGATTTCAAACTGCGGGATACCTTGTCGTCTGTTGTTTGCCCCCCTGGCAGGACCGGAATTAGCTAGGGAAAGCGAGGCTGCTTGACAACGAATGCCGGAGCAGACATGGTCGCGGTGGCCTGACAGTCCAGAGCGACTTGGTATGCAAGGGTAATGCAGGGAGTCAGGGATATTCAGGCTGTGTATGGCTCGCTCGTCTGAAAAGAACACCAATGTTAGCCGAGTCCTGGATGATAAGGTAGTTGTCCAAAGTAAGCCACCCGCAGCCATGTGAGACAAACAATAGATTGTGAACATTATTTGACTTATTACCTATGCGTCTGTCAGCACGCCTTCCGCGCCTGGGCATTTTGGTACGTAGTACTCCGGAATATAGGTGATCCACTGAAGAACCCTGCAGAATTGGGGGCGGAACAGCCCTGATGGTATTATTGGCCATGGCCGACAGAGCCGAGGAGAGGGGAAGCCGTTGACTTCTTGGCCGAGGGGTGTGAGAATGTAACAGCCTGGAGTGGTGATTGAAAGAAGATGAAGCGAAGGCGACTTAGTCAGCCAAGGTGGAAGGAGCGGGGCCTCGCCTGCGATTCTCCTCAATCCTTCTCCACTGCCGTCGTCTAGCCATCACCTAGTTCCATCCAAATACCCTCAAACCATCAATTTTGCCCCGTCCCTTGACCGTAGTATCTCACCCTGAACCAGGATATGCACTGGAATCATCCAGCAGGGATTAGGCTGACCCCTCTACCCCTCCGCAGCCGACGGTACTTTCTGAGCCGCAATCATGATCTCTTGGCGGAGTCATTACCGGTACACTACGTACCTACTTCGGCAATTGTCACTTGAGAGCCCCGGTTTTTACCACCGCTAGGCAGACCCTCGAAGTGCCTCCATGCCTTTCACCGGCCCATAGAAGCGACATCGCCGGTTGTCAGATAGCGCTGGCTTCGCGTGGGTCAATCGTTTGGTTCCTTTACGCGATGGAGCAATGACAGGGGGAATGGCGTGCGTGGCAAGTTTGTACCACTATCTCAGTTGCAGGCCAAGAGGCTCTGTCTATCAGATATTAACCGCCCCATAGATGAGTTGTGAACACCCCTGTTCGGGCCGCCGGAAGTTCTCATGGAGAAACCAAGCGAATGCGTGGTTTTATTTTGTCTTGCCTCAGCAAATTGATTAACATTGCCTGAGTTGGTCTTGGATCAATTGTTTCTCTCGCCTAGGCGCCCCATATCTGCGCGCTATCTACCATTACAACCGCCGACTTCAAGAGGGGTAACAAGGGTTATTCAGCTCGTCGTCAGTATGAAACCTTCTCTCGCCGAGAACAGGCTAGATCCTCGCGAGCCGAGTGGCGCTGTACCCAATAGCTTTCGTGTCCCTTAGTGAGCGTTGGTCACCTACCGGAGATTCTCGAATCCCGACAATCATGAGGAGAGAAAAGACCTCTCTAGGCTTGTCACTATATGGCATGCCCTGGGCGAGACGGCATGGCGCCACAAGGACGACGGGACTATCAGGACTTGCCTTGTTTTGAAAAAAACATCACTTCAGCAGGCTAGGAGGGTAGGAGGTTGCGACGCTGGTGAGCGCTAACACGGTCATGCTCATAATTCAATTCCTTCGAGGTGACGGTCCTTCGTGTAAGCTCGAGGCGACAGCTCTTCGGACCCCTCGCCGTCGTATTCCATTGCTCTGGTAGGTATATAAACGTCCATACTCGACCGATACCTACCTTGATCCCGCATACAACAAACACTTCTTCTAAGGATCGTGCTGTACTCTTCTCTACACGTCCTAGACCATAGCGTGATATACGATGGGTGATTTTCATGATGAGGGCATTGCCATCGTGGGAATGGGCAGGTAACCCCCTTTCTAGCAGTCTATACCTTTTAGTCAAGCCAAACCATAGTCATAGCTAACAGAGATGGTCATTTCTAGCGTGCCGACTTCCCGGAGATGTGCAAGATCCTCAGTCCTTCTGGGACTTGTTGATGAGCCAGAAGCTCACCCGCGCCCCCTTTCCTGAGAGCCGATTCAATCCTACCGCGTTCTACAACCCCCAGAAAGGACGGCGGGAAATATCCGGTATACCGAGGGCTACTGCGTTTCAAATGATCTGGAGGACTTTGATGCCGGCTTCTTCAATGTCAGTGCAACAGACGCCCAATACCTTGACCCTCAACAGCGTCAGTTGCTGGAGTGCTGCTTTGAGTGTATGGAAACAGGAGGTATCACGCTCGAGAAGGTTTCCGGTACAGAGACAGGGGTTTATGTTGGTAGTTTCGCCAGTGACTATGAGACACTCGCATTCAAGGAGCCGGAACGCATTGAGGGCATGGCTGTACTGGGAATGGGTCGGACGACAATCAGCAACCGCGTGAGCTACATGTATAATCTTCACGGGCCAAGGTTTGTTACAAGACTTCCCCCCGCGATACGACTTCTGAAAGCCCCTTGCTAAACATATCTTTCTAGTGTGACCATGGATACTGCTTGCTCTTCCACGCTCTATGCTTTGCACTTTGCCATCCAAGCTCTACGCAACGGCCAAATCCCGGCGGCATTAGTTGGGGGCGTGAACCTAATTCTCACATTAGAATATCACTTTGCCATTGGGCAGATTGGAGCTCTTTCACCGACTGCACAGTGTCATGCCTTCGATGCTGCTGCTGATGGTTACTCGCGTGGTGAAGCAATCAATGTTCTTTATCTCAAACGCGTATCTGACGCGATCCGAGACGGTGATCCAATTCGTGGAGTGATCCGCGGGTCATCATTGACTGCGTAAGGTCTTTACGCACAGTTTGCTCAGCCTCTCTGACGGACATTTATAGTAACGGCAAGAATAACGGCATCACGCTTCCAAGTGCCCTTGCCCAGGAATTGGCGATTCGAAATGCCTACGAACACTCCGGGCCCTTGGACTACAATGCGGTTGGTTACCTCGAATGCCATGGTACCGGAACCCCGGCGGGTGATCCGATCGAAACGACGGCAGTTGCGAATGTGTTCGGAAGTCACCGAGAGTGGCATGAGCCGTTGTATATCGGGTCCACCAAGCCACAGGTTGGCCATGGTGAGGCTTGCTCGGCTATTACGAGCATCATGAAGGTTGCTCTAGCAATTGAGAACGGGGTTATCCCAGGCACAATCGGCGTCAACAAGCTCAACCCTGCATGTCAGTATCTCAAGTTTTCCGAACAGCATAGAGCGGACATCGCTGACTGTAGTATTTGGAACACACAGTGGATCTCCGAGGTGGCTCACTGGCTGTAGTCACTAAGAATACTCCTTGGCCAGAAGGCAAGGCAAAGCGTGCATCAGTCAACTCGTCTGGATACGGCGGCGCCAACGGACATGTCGTGATTGAAGGCGTCGATGAATACTTCCGAAGCATCGGCGTGTCTAGTCCTTATACCCCGGACGCAAATGTGAATCCGTATGACACAATCATCCAGAAACAATTTCTGCTTCCCGTCACAGGACATGACGAGTACTCCATGCTAGCGAACCTGGATAACTTGGTGAAAGTGGTCAACAGTCAGCTCCACAACTTCCACGAGCTATTGCACACCATGATTGCGCGACGCACTCGCTTCAATCATCGGGGCGTGATCCCCGTGGAAATTGGGAGTTCGGGAAGCCCGACTTTGAAAGAACCCACCACTGGTCGTACAAACAATAGCGTTCCAGTGGTCGCCTTTGCTTTTACTGGCCAGGGCGCTCAGTGGGCTGAGATGGGACGTCAGCTGCTGGATTGCTATCCATCAGTACAGCAGACATTCAAGAGACTAAACTTGGCGTTATCTAAACTGAACGAGCGGCCAGACTGGTCACTTGAAGGTGCGTTGATCCCGAGGGACCCATTCCTAGCTTGAGTGCATTCTGACCATTGCGGTGCCTGTCTGAACAGATATCCTGCTCGAGCCTGCTGAGACAAGCAGGATTAGCAAGGTTTCCTTCTCGCAGCCAATCTGCACAGCAATTCAGATTGCCCTTGTTGATCTACTCCAAGAATGGGGTGTGAAGCCACAAGCCACCATTGGTCATTCATCAGGCGAGCTAGCTGCGGCCTACGCGGCGAAACTTATCACAGCTGAGGAAGCCATTATTGCAGCCTACCTGAGAGGCATACACGCTACCTTGACACAGGCTCCAGGGGCAATGATGGCTGTTGCAATGGGTGCGCATGAAGCTGAGCAGTTGCTTGCGGACAACAAGATCTCGGCTGGAGACGTTGTTGTTGCCTGTGTAAACTCCCCTCAAAGCATCACATTGAGTGGTAAGGTCGAGCCGATTGATTCGCTGTATCGAATCCTGAAAGAACAGGCCATCTTGTGCAAGAAGCTTCCTACGGGCGGGAAGGCTTATCATTCCCCCAGCATGAAAGAGGTCGGGTCTGCTTACGGAGAAGCTATTCTGGAGGCGAGCAGTCAGCCGATCGATGGTGGAGCTGTGCACCCAGTCGCCCCAGGCCTTGGGGGTCAGGGAAGACCAGTAATGGTCTCTTCAGTTACACTAGCACATCTCCAGCCGGGCGATATCAACGGGGCGTACTGGCAAACCAACCTGGAGAGTCCAGTTCTGTTTGACCCTGCCATGAAAGAGCTACTGAGCCTCAAATTTGGCCCAGAAGACCGACACGTGGACTGCGTGGTTGAGATTGGGGTAGGCTTCTTTCCTTTCCCTATCTATTAATTATTCCCTATCTATTAATTACAATGCTAACACACTAATTATAGCCACACAGTGCGCTCAAAGGGCCCATAAAGCAGATTATCGCTTCGCCAGAAGTTCAAGACATCTGGAATGCGTCGTTAGGAACCGCGGCCAAGGTGACCTACGAGCAGACGCTCGAGCGTGGTCATGACGCTGAAGAAGACATGCTGCGACTCGCAACCAGCCTCTTCATCAAGGGGTACCCCGTGAACATGCTACATGTCAATGGTCATCTCTCTTACCGTCCTTCGAAGGTCATTATCGATCTTCCTAAGTATCAGTGGAACCACCAGACAAAACATCCCCTGGTCGTGAACCGGGCCACGAAAGACTACAAGTTTGCCACTCATCCCCGCCATGATTTAATTGGAAGTCGCCTGCCAGGTGGAAATCGCATGGAACCTGTATGGAGAAATTACCTCCGCCTAGACGATGTGCCGTGGATCAAGGATCATGTGGTATGGCTTCTCCTCGCAACAAAATGCCTCTGCTACGCTGACTGAAGAATTTCCCCACAGATTGGAAGTGCTATAATCGTCCCTGGGGCGGCGTACTTGGCAATGGCCGTTGAAGCCGCTGCCCAGTTCGCCGAAGACACTACGCTGGGCGGCCTTCCGTTCGACTTTGAGGATGCCAAGTTCCACCTACAAACCGTGACCATCAAAGCAGCTCTTGTTCTGCCTGCAAATGGCACTGCTGATATCATGATTAACTTGCGGCCTAACGAGGCCTCTGCCGCTTCCAACCGACTGGAGTTCAAAATCTGCTCCGTGGCGGACGACCGGTGGATTGAGCATGCGGAGGGAATTGTTTCCTTTGAGCTTACGCATGGAGCGAGGACCCCGAAGAGACCTTTCAACGGGGAAACCGAAGAGCCAATATTTGAGCAGACGTTCTACAAAGATTCCTGGTACGAGCGACTCAAGTACAGGGGATTCGACTTTGGTCCCCGATTCCGAGTCATCGACGAGATCCAGGTGTTGCCACACGAGTCGCGTGCCCGCGCCCGAGCCCACATCCTCAAGACCATGGATCGAGAAGCCATTGATTCCAGCGAGTCCCGATACGCAGTCCACCCCCTGACGATTGATGCGGTCCTACAGGGACGAGTTGCTTCTGTTTATACTAGCCGTGCGGACCGAGAAGAGGCCACACAGATTCCTGTTTTTATTGAAGAGATGACGATCAGCCCGGCATCATGGGCTAAAGACCAATCGGGCTTTATTGATAGCGTGGCCTGGACTGAGGGCGCCCGCAGTGGTGGCTCCCACTCCGCGTTGACAACGGAGAGCGGATTCGAAATCATCTCGGCAAAGAACGTGAAATGGCGCCAGTTTGAGAACCAGGGCAGCCAGGAGAAGATGAACCAGGATGGGTCGGGGCGTGAGCCATACTACCGCATGCACTGGAAGCCGGACATTGACTTTCTCGACACCGCTGGAGCGCACAGACTGTACCACAGCGATTTCAAGTCTGCTACTGGGGTCGCGTACTTGAACGAGGTGCACTATATTCGCACGCGGCTGGAGACAGTCACAGTGCTCTACGTCTGTGGAGCGCTAGATATGGTGCGTAGGGAAGACCTCTCAACAGATCCAGCATTGAAGTGGACTCATGGGTTCTACAACTGGTTATGTTATGTCAAGGATGAAGCGGCTGCTGGACGCATGGTCTTGTGCGAGCCAAACGCTACTACCCTAGATCCCCAGCAGCGAGAGCAGCGAATACGCGAACTATTGGCAGAGCTGCCTGCAGCTTTTCCACAGCTCGAGTTCAATGCCATTGTCTATAACAACATGGTAGGCATCCTCAACGGGACCGTGGCCAGCATCGATCTAGCCGTCCAAGCCGAGATTTTGGCCGGTGTCTATGCAGACGGATCAATCCACGACGCGGCCCGCAAAAATCTGGCATCAGTTGTCGACATCATGGCACACAAGAACCCCACGATGCGGGTTCTGGAGGTAGGAGCAGGCACTGGGAGTTGCACCAGCGTCGCGCTGGACGCGCTGAATGCGTATGACCGCGACATGCCGGGAGGACATCATCACGCTAAGCGATACCGTGACTACACCTTCACCGATATCTCGCCGGCTTTCTTTGAGAAAGCAGAAGAGCTATTTAGCGCCTACCCGCCAATGATCTACCAAACCTTTGACGTATCAGCAGACCCTGCCACGCAGGGCTTCGAACTCGGCGCCTACGACCTCATCCTTGCCTCTAATGTGATGCATGCCCCTGGTAACACGGACCAGCTGTTGCGCAACTGCAGGCGTCTGCTAAAGCCCGGCGGCAAGTTGGTAATGCTGGAGATTACCAAGACTGAGAGTCTTACCCCGGTGCAGTTCGCTTTCGGGACGCTGCCGAGTTTCTGGGAGTGCCTTGATGATATTGACGCTGAGCGCCCACTGGGACCGTTCCGAAGTCTACCATCATGGGAGCAGCAGTTGAACGCGTCTGGCTTCAGGGGCTTGGACATGGTCTTGACTGACTTTCCCGAACCCTTGGCTCTCGAGAGCGTGATGGTGGCCAGCACGAATGCCAATCCGCCTAAACAGCAAGCGGAACGTCTGGTTATTGTAAGTGTTATCTTTGTTCATCTGGCTCACGGTCCTCTCTAACAGCATTGCCACTCTAGGTGCATTCTTCTAGTCAGGACATCCTGGCCCAGGCCATTGAGGAGCAATGTGTTCTTCAAGGCAAGATCAAGTCTGAAGATATCAGCCACTACTCACTTGATTCGGTCCCTTTGATCGACGGACCCGCTGAACAGGGCAGCAATGTTGCATATTTAGTGCTCGAAGAGGTCCAGACGCCCCTGCTGGTGGATATGCTGCCGGAGCAATTCGACGGGCTGAAACGTCTCGTTGCATCTGCTTCTAGCATCTTGTGGGTGACCGGTGGAGATCTTCTGGAAGGCCGGTACCCTGCAATGGCTCTGGCTCATGGTATCAACACAGTGCTAATGAACGAGCATTCGACTCGCAATCTGCGATTCGCTGCGCTTGATATTGATTACACTAGTGCAAGTGATGTCCCTGGTATTGCCAAGGTGGTCGCGGGTGTGGCTGCTACCGTTGCTGCCGCCGCAACGCGCGCCGACTGCGAGACTGACTTTATGCTCAAGGAGGGGATTCTGCACATCTGCCGAGTTGCTCCTGATATGGAGTTGAACCAGGAATTCACCCTTGATACGGGCAGTGAGGGGCGTGCAGACCAGGAATTCCCCACCAAGGGTAATGTTCAGCTCGCGATGGGGACACCAGGTCTCTTGGATACAGTTTATTTCCGTGAGAGGCCGACATGTGATACGGCCCTGGGTCCCGAGGAGGTGGAGATCCAAGTCCAGGCTGTTGGTCTGAACATGAAGGTACGTTTTGTAGCGACTACTATGGAGCTCATTGATCTGAACTTTCACTCCAGGACTATGTAATTGCAATGGGCAATTTCGAAAGCGTCAAGTCCAGCAACGAGAGCACGGGCTTTGTGGCGCGGGTCGGACGCAATGTCACGCATCTGCAACCTGGTGATAAGGTTATTTGCTTGGAACGCGGACACTATGATACTTTCCTGCGAAGCCCAGCCGTGAAGTGTCTGAAGCTGCCCGTTGATGCGGACCTCATCGCGATGGCCACCGTCGGCATTGCGCATGGAACGGCACTGTACGCTTTGAAGTACCTGGCGCATTTGGAGGCCGGCGAGACAATTCTTATTCAGGCGGCCACCGGAGGGCTGGGACTAGCAGCGATTCAGTATGCGAAGCATGTTGGCGCCGAAATATACGCCACGGTTGGTACCCAGCAGAAGAAGGATTACTTGCTCACCGAGTGTGGCATTCCGGCAGACCACATCTTCTGGTCCCGCTCGCTGCAGTATAAGGAGGCCTTGCTGCAGCAGACTGGCGGTCGCGGTGTAGATGTGGTTCTCTCCACCATTTCTGGCCCCGGATTTCACGAATCCCTCAAATGCCTGGCGCCTTGTGGAAGGTTTGTTGATGTTGGTCGGGGCAATGTGCTGGACAAGGGCTCGATGGGCCTGCACACCTTTGACCGTAGCATCAGCTTCTTCTCATTTGACCTCAACCTGGTTTTGGATGAGAAACCCTGCATTGCAGAGAGGTAGGACCACCTTTATCTGACTAGGCCATATTCCTTTGCGCTATGATGGCTAACGGTGCTCAACTTGTATCTAGACTCCTGTCCGATGCCATGAGCCTTCTTGAACAGGGACGGATCACGCCTATCAGACTCGATAAAACGTTCCATATCACGGAGATGGAAAGCGCGCTTCGATACTTCGGCCAGGGGCAGCATATCGGGAAAGTGGTGCTGACGTACGGCTGCACCAGCAACAAGATCACCCTGAAGGGCGCTTTGCAACCGCGGGGTATTGATAGCGAAGCAAGTTATCTGCTGGTAGGATGCCATGGAGGACTAGGCCACAGTATGGCGGACTCATTGGTTGAACGAGGCGCCAGGAACTTGGTCTTCCTGGGTCGGTCGAGCGAAACCAAGCGGGAGATTGCATCCTTCTGCAAGCGAACACGAGCCAGGGGGGTGAATGTGGTGACTATCCAAGGTGACGCCTCGAAGATGGAAGACGTCGAACGAGCAGTCGCGCAAGCTATCTATATGGGACCTCTGAAGGGCGTCGTGCATGCGGCCATGGTGCTGCAGGACGCCTTCTTCGACACTATGACCCTGGCCCAGTTCAACACAGCGGTGCGACCAAAGGTCCACGGTGCCCTAAATCTACACCGCGCCACGATTCAGGCAGAGGCAAATCTCGACTTCTTCTTCATGACCAGCTCGGCGGTGACGTATGTCGGGCATATCTCGCAGTCTAACTATGCAGCAGCCAACACCGTGCTGGATAATCTCGTGCGACAGCGTATCCGACGCGGCTTGCCAGCGGTCACGGTCTCGCTCGGCCCGATCAAGGGAGTCGGAACCCTGAATAACAAGCCCGAGTACGCCGAAAACCTCTTGCGCTCTGGTCTGATCGAGGCAGAGGAATCTGAATTTATCCGGCACTTTGAGCGCTTCACTACACACCCCCAGCCGCTGTCCAGCCAGTTCGACCCGCTCACACAAGGCCACATTCTCACCGGCGTGGAGTATGCCAAGCACGACCTCAGCATGGTCCAGGTCACGCGCATCGAGCAGGATCGCCGTTCAGCCCTACTTGTGACCACGCTCGAATCCCGCAAGGCCGCAGCAGGCGGTACCGGCCACGGCGATGTAGCTGCTGACGGCAGTGGCGACGACCAGCTCGTTGCCAGCCTCCCCGAAGATCCAGACAAAGCCATCATTGTTCTTGCTGAAGCCATTGGCCGTCGTCTAGCGAAGCTCCTGTTTATTCCACTGGAGGATATCGACATCAGCCGGCCGTTCTCGCACTTTGGTCTCGACAGCATGTCTGGTAGTGAGCTCATCCATTGGCTGAGCCAGAGGTTTGGCCTGGGCATGTCCTTCCTGCAGCTACTCGCACCGTCTTGCACCCCCAAAAGCCTTGCAGGGGCTGCGTTTGAGATTATTGCTAAGACCAAGGATGCGGTCGCGTCGGGTGGCGCGGATCATGAGAAACCTCATGGAGCGAATGGCACATCGCACGAGCAGGTTAAAGGCCATGATGGGGCTAATGGTGCTCATAATCATGGTACTAATGGCATTGCTAAAACTAATGGCACCAATGGTTATTCAGCGCATGACGCTAACGACCACAACGGTTCATCGACACGTGCGGGGGACTCTCAAATTGAGGAGTTCTCGCAAGCTGTGCGAAGGGCTATTGCTGATCCTAAGCCTGTCATGCACTCATATGTGTGCACTGTTGTTGATCGTAAAGGTATATGCCCCCGACTCCACGCTTTACGACGCTAACCAAGTTTCATAGGCGAACAAGTTTATAGCCTTACAGAAGGCACCATGTCGCCCGAGTCTAACGACAAGGCAAGCCTTGACTCGGTCTACGGCATGGCATCACTCTCTAAGCTCATGACCACTGTTGGTGTTATGATATGTGTCGAACGCGGGCAGATCTCACTCGATGACGATGTTGCGGACATACTGCCAGACCTGTGCGCACTTCCTGTTCTAGATGGCGTTGATCCTGATGGACAGTACCGGACCAAACCCCGCACTAAGCCCATAACACTCCGCTTGTTGATGAGCCACCAGAGCGGGTGTGGATACGATGAAAGCCCTGGGTTGCCGCGGTGGGCTCGACAGAACGGCATCACATGCCACACCTTTGACAGCGACTTTGTATGTCCCCCTATGCTGGTTTTCTACAAGCTAACCGTCCAATCACAGGAAGCAATGAAGACCTACCCCCTCCTATTCGAACCCGGGGAGGGCTGGATGTACGGATCCGGCATGGACTGGGCCGGCGAGCTCATCGCCCGCATCAACAACACCACGCTAGAACAATTCCTCCGCACCCACGTCTGGGACCCTCTCGGCATGGCCTCCACAACCTTCCACCCAGAACACCACCCCGACATCCTAAATCGAATCGTGCCTATGTACGAGCGGACAAACGACCAAAGCCTCGCACCGCGCCCACCCCTCTCCCGCATCCCCGCGCTGCACGACTGCGGCGGCCACGGCATCTGGTCAACCCCCAACGACTGGACCCGCTTCCTAACCATGATCCTCGCCGACGGCGCCCCGCTGCTCGCCCCGTCCAGCATCGAGGAGATCTTCCGCCCACAGACCGCCGGCGTGCCTGAGCTGCAAGCCCTGCTCTCCGGCCCGCTGCGTGCGTCTCTCCTCTCGACTGCCGCGATGGAGGCGAATAATATTGAAATTGCGCTCGGCGGCCCGGTCTACATGGACTCGATCCCCGGCAAACGCTCCGCCGGTACCCTGCAGTGGGCGGGCCGCCCGAATCTGTTTTGGTGGATTGATCGCGCGAAGGGGGTCGCTGCTACGACGTTTACGCAGGTTATTTCGCCCGCGGATAGTCGGTTTGCGGCGTTGACGGGGGCGTTGGAGGTTGCGGTTTATGCGGAGCTTGTTTGAGGCGGATACCTGTAGTGGAGGATCGGCTGCGTGTGAACCAGTTTACCTGTTCGGAGACGCTTTGCCATGACGTCTACTTACTGCATGGAGTTACCTCAATTGATTGTTCAATCTTGATATGATATAATCAGTTCCTTTCTTGGCATTTAAAGCAGTCACCCACCGTCTCGTGCAGTACTACCTTCATGGTCTCGATGGGTTAGAGAGCGGAGGGTAAGAACACGAAGGCTTGAGACTTCCTCCTAGATTCGGGCGAAAATGGCCAGAACTAAGTTGCCCTATATTGTTGATGTGCGCTGGCATCGCATCGGGGTGTTGATCATGCTACCTAGGGAATGCTAGCATACGCAAACCCCAGCTCGTCCAGGCCTATGGATATTGCTTGAATCGTGATGACAAGGCTTCTTCTAACCGATACTTCTTTCTTTACTATTTGTTCATCATGGCAGCAGAAATAAAAGAAGACAAAAAACATACAACAGCTGGGATTCGCATGTGGTCACCCACCATACTACTAACCAGCCGGCGTGTGGCTTAAGTACGGCTGAGCGGACGGGAAGCCCTGTTCTCCACACCCTGTGGTCGTATGTGGTTTATACACATAAACTAAGTTCTATATAGCATATACCAAATAGTTGGTAATGAATAAAAAGCCCTAACTCTATAATCAAGTATCTCATTAAGATTCAATTCCCACGCTGCATTCATGCATACATGCCTGCACCTTGTCAACCATCCGTAAGTAAGCTCAGAAATCTGACCTAGAGGGAGCTGGCCCTGGCAGCTTGGTGTTCGGCGGGCATATACCTCACAGTACCCATAGGACTACTAACCCGCATAGGCACGTAGGTACCTATCTGGATATATTTATCTCGGGTAACCTGCCTGATGCAACATGCAGGGGTCTAGCCCGATGCTTGTATCGCTGCAATCCGATTGACGTTCCACATGCGTTCTTTCAATGCAAGATAAGACGCAGCTAGTGTATACCGTAGGTAAGCTTGATTGGGGTTTCCTCGATCCCTCCCCCGATCCCTTTTCTCTCCCCAACTTCTTCTCTCGCTCTCGCCATGGCGTCAAACTCCGACATGGCTGGCAGTCCCAGTCGCACCCGGACCTATGTGATCATCAGCTGCCTTTTCGTATGCAATGCCTTCCGCAACAGCCTAGAGCTGCTCCAGCTAATAATCCATCTAGCTCTCCCTCTTCACCGCGGCGCTCGACTTCGTATGTGCCTTGCACCCAGCTACAGACCAAGCTGACCTTGAACTCCCAGACAATCACGAGCCCCGCCAGCCCCTCGATCGTCGCCGACTTCCACTCCGGCTCTGCATACACCTGGATCGGGTCCGCCTACCTGCTCGCCAACGCCACCTGCAGCCCCGTCTGGGGCAAGCTCAGCGACATCTGGGGCCGCAAGCCCATCCTGCTCAGCGCCGTCGTCGTCTTCTTCCTCGGCTCGCTGCTCTGCGCCGCCGCCACAAACATGCCCATGTTCATCAGCGGTCGCGCCATCCAGGGCAGCGGGTCGGGCGGCGTCGTCATCCTCGTCAATATCTGCATCACCGACATGTTTGACATCAGGTACCCCCACCCACTTCGACCGATCCGCTTAATAGCTAACCCCTCCCATCTTCAGACGCAGGGGCATGTATCTCGGGTTGACGAGCGTGGTGTGGGCCCTCGCCAGCGGGATCGGGCCTGTCCTCGGCGGCATCTTCACGCAGCTGGTTTCGTGGCGCTGGAACTGGTGGATCAACCTCCCCTGCAGCGCCGTGGCGTTCGGCGTGCTGTTCTGGGTGTTCGACATCGACGCCCGTGCTCATGCCCGCGAGCTGTCTTTCCGCAAGGGCTTGAAGAAGGTCGACTGGTTAGGGATCGGGCTAATTCTCGGCGTGACCCTGCTGCTGCTGCTCGGGCTGAACTTCGGCGGGACGAGCTTCGCCTGGCGCTCGCCGACGGTGATCTGCCTGATCATCTTTGGTGCCGTCATAGTGCCGCTGTTTGTACTCAGCGAGGCGAAGTATGCCCAATACCCGATCATGCCGCTGCGGCTGTTCAAAAAGAGCTCGAATGTTGCGGCGCTGCTGGTGTGCTTCTGTCATGGCTTTGTAAGCGCTCGTCTCTTCTTACCCTTGTAGCAACTTGAAATCTCTAACAGTCCAGCAACATTAGGTCTACATCTCTGCATTCTACTTCCTCCCCATCTTCTTCCAGGCCGTTAAAGGCACATCAATCATGATGTCCGGCATTCTGATCCTCCCCATCACCATCGTGCAATGCCTGACCGGCATCGCGACCGGTTTCATCATCCGTCATACAGGTACCCTACCTCCCTACCTGCCCAATATCCACCCCATCACCACAGCAAACCATCCAATTCCACCATATCCCGGCTTTACTGACAACATCTCCCACCAGGCCACTACCGCGGATCCATCTGGGCCGGAATGGCCATCCTAACCCTCGGCTTCGGGCTCTTCATGCACTTCGACGCCTCCACGCCGCTCTCAACAATCGCCCTCATCGAAGCCTTGGCGGGCCTCGGCGTCGGCCTGAACTTCCAGTCCCCGCTGATCGCGCTGCAGGCCTCCGTGGAGCCCGCGGACTTCGCAACCGCCACGGCCACCTTCGGCTTTGCGCGCAACATCGCCACCTCGCTGTCCATCGTCATCGGCGGCGTGATCTTCCAGAATGGCATGGCGGCCGCTACGGCTGCGGCGGACCTCAACACGGCTGGCGCCCAGTTCGATGGTGCCGACGCCGAGGCAAACGTCGGTCTTGTTGCGGGCCTTCCTGAGACCCAGCGCGAGGCGGTCCGCGCCGCCTATGTGGCTAGCATGCGCATAATGTGGATCCTGTATGTCTGTGTTGCGGCGCTGGGGCTGTGCGCTAGCTTGTTGTTGCTTGTCCGCGAGAGGAACCCGCCGGGGCCGGTGTTGGCGGAGGCGGAAGCGGAAGCGTCCGACGGAAAGCTTGAGAGTGATAATAGGGCTCTGCCACATGCGGGTGAGCGGACATCGAACGAGGGCGGGGCCGTGGTTGGTGGTATGGATGTCGCGCTGCGGGAAGTGCGCGTGGGTGTTGTCCTGAAGTGAAAGTGGAAGTCAAATTAGGTGCAGGTGCAGGCCGGCCCAGTTTCACATTTAGATTGCAAAACATACCCCACGGCTGTTGGAAGGATGGGAATGAGCTGGTTCGCACTGTTTTGTGTAATTTAAGTACTGATAGGTAGATACGGCCTTGATTAGGATGTGGCTAGGCTATGCATAGGTGGCAGCTGGATCAATACCCTATACCTAGTAGACAGGGATATGTCCACCATTATGTAATACCTCCAAACTATACATACCCCCCATAACATGCCTACCATTCCTACCCCGCATAGATGGATAAGCTGTCTTTGGAATACTACTCTGTACCGAGGTAGGCCCCCAGCCCTCATTCAACCGTGCAAATACATACTATACTGTAAGCCCACCTTCGAGCCTTCAAGCAAGGCCCGCTCTACAGAGCGTTAGTCGGATCGTCAAGGGCGACACCGCAACACCGCGACTCCCCAGGCGCACTCAGCGTGACAGCAGTGCTATAGATATGAGGGTGCGGCTGGTGTCTCGGTGCACGCATGTCGCGCGAGAGCAGCGTTTCCCTTCTTATTCATTTTCGGTGAGCGCACCAAGGTCCATAGATAGGCTCGTTCATGGGGTTTGTTGCCCGGGCCCAGGGAGGCTTTAGGGCTCGTGTTCGCGGGCCCTAGTGATGTTCTGCGGTGCATGGCTCTGGCGCTTGCCCTAAGGCCGATCGCCTTAAATGTGTTTGCAACGCGTCTAGTGCTTTAGAGTGCAAGCTTCTATGGTATGAATGTCTCGTAGCCGTGAGTCCTAGAGGCAGTGTACACCATCTCAAGCATGCTTGCAAGTTCTGTCGCTGTAATGCGGATTTTTCTCACTCTTCCACCAGCACTACATCGCGTTTCACATACGAACATCCACCCCGCCATCTGATAATCCCGTTCGTGGACCCAACTGCTGCGCTTTTCCACAAGTTGCGAACATACAGCGTAGTAGAGACGGCGACCTGAGACCGCAAGCTGCTATTTTCCTCGAATAAGGTAGCAACAATTGCCCCCGCAACCTGTCGGATCATCGATCCAGAAGAATGCGGCAGCCTGCAGACCCGACGATGCAGTGTTTTACGTGCATAAATTGAAGTGTATGGATCTGTTGGGGTATGGCGATGCACGTCATTAGCGTAAGACTAAATCTAGGGTCTGTTTGTCCCTGAGCTCGAGCCGCGCTGTTCCCATGGGACGTATGTCTGTCTACATGAGACAGCTGATCATCGTCGACGGAAACACATTTCGCGCCAACGATGTCCATTAGCCGCACAACTCCGTTTCCACTCGGACCCTCGGCCGGCCCCCTTTCACGGAGCTGGCGGCAACTCCCGTGCTGAATCGGGCTGGACGCAAGGGCCCGCCACGCCATTGGGGGAGAAACCTGGGGTCGCGTTTCTTGGCCTGGGGAAACTTCTTCAGGGGCGTGTGAGACAGACTAGACAGGAACAGGCTGGCTAGGGTATCATGGTCTGCATATAAAAGCCGAGCCTGCCGTCGAGGCAATGAACATCATCGACAACAACGCCCTTCTTCGCTTGTATAGCACTCACTCAGATCCAATATCCACTACCCGACATGAGGCTCACTTCCCTCATCCTCCTGGCCGCCACAGCCATTGCCTCCCCCGCCCCGGTGGACTTCACGCACGAGCTTGCCCGCCGCCAGGCCTCAGAAGCCTGCCCAATCGGCTACTGCACGCAAAACGGCGGCACGACCGGTGGCGCAGCCGGCAGCACCGTCACGGTCACCAACCTCGCAGACCTGACCGAAGCCGCCGAGAGCGAGGGCCCGCTGACCATCATCGTGTCCGGTTCCATCTCCGGCAGCGCCAAGATCCGCGTCGCGGCTGACAAGACCATCTATGGCGCTTCGGGGAGCTGTACGTCCTCTTTCCCCTACTGACCAGAGCTACCCTACCTAGGTAGTCCTAGGTAATCATGTGTATGACCATGCTTGCTAACCTAACACGCCGCAGCAATCACCGGCATCGGGTTCTACATCCGGCGCACGAGCAACGTGATCATGCGCAACCTCAAGATCGCCAAGGTCGACGCCGACAACGGCGACGCCATCGGCATCGACGCCTCCACCAACGTCTGGGTCGACCACTGCGACCTCAGCGGCGACCTGAGCGGCGGCAAGGACGACCTCGACGGGCTGCTCGACATCTCGCACGGCGCCGAGTGGGTGACCGTGTCGAACACGTACTTCCACGACCACGTACGCCTGCCCTTCCACCTCTCCCCCATGCTAGAGGACCTATACCTTACTAACAACGCCGCAGTGGAAAGCCTCCCTAGTCGGGCACAGCGACAACAACGAAGACGAAGATCTCGGCCACCTGCACATGACCTACGCCAACAACTACTGGTACAACGTGTACAGCCGGGCGCCGCTGATCCGGTTCGCGACGGTGCACATCGTCAACAACTACTGGGACAGCCTGATCGACACCGGGGTGAACGTGCGTATGGACGCGCAGGTGCTGGTGCAGAGCTCCGCCTTCTACAACTGCCCCGACCGCGCCATCTTCTTTGCTGACTCGGACTACACGGGCTATGCGGTTGTGGACGATGTCGATCTGGGCGGCAGCTCGAACTCGGTACCGACGGGGACGCTGACCCCGTCTTCGTTGCCGTATGCGGCGATTGCGACGCTGGGGTCTGCGAATGTCGCTAGTGTGAAGAATACGGCTGGGCAGAAGTTGTGAGTGTTTTGGGTTGGAAGGGTTGGTTCGCTGGAGAGGACAATCGGATGAATAACTGTGCTGGGGGGAGTAGGGTAGGGTAGGGTAGGGTATTAAGCTGGGCTGTACATGATGAGCAGGGAGATCTTCTCTAGGTATCAATGGATCCCGTTTCTTACATCTTTGCAATGTACGGATTCAACAACTCTATCTCATGCTAGATAATAACCTACCCAAAAGCCATCTTAACTCAAGTGAATGCAAGAACATGATCAAGACGCAGTCAACACGCCAACAACCACCATCACAGCAAGCATCCAACCGCTGAAAGGCAACGAGAGTTTTCCCCCTCCATTCTCCCCCTCGACCGCCCTCCGCGTGGCATTCCCAACCCCAACCCACGCATTCCAATTC